>JAJOZX010012401.1:0-97144 GCA_023014485.1 Bathynomus jamesi | reverse complement strand
CTATCCCCTACCTAAAAGAAAAAATAATATATAATCAACACTAAAAATTCCTATGATGCCCAACGTTTGCGCCACCCTGTATATATATGAAATGTGTAAACGGGATAGTTATAATTATGCGTAGATTATATGTAGAAGTATAACAAATATAACCGTATTTTTTATTTTTTTTTTTTAGATAAAAGATAATTTTTATCTTCGAATTATGCGTTTTTTTTTTGTGTTCAATGAAATCTCACTTAAAAAAAAAAATCCTGTTCGCGTTTCCTTTATTAAAATAGAGCGATCGAGTGTGTAAAACGTTGTTAGGTGGAAAATACGAATTTTACAGAAGGAAAAGTGATTAATGTCTAATGTCCGTCATAATTACGAGAGTGAAACATAATTGTTGCGATAAGAAAGAAAAAGAAGTCGATTTTAATTTTTTTTTTTTTATACTATTTTGTGCTAACACGAATTTAAAAGAAAAAATGTAAAATAAATTAATTTTTGGGAAGGTGGTTCTTACGAGGGTTTGGAACATCTAACACGGCTGCGTGTATATATATATAATATATATGTGTGTGTGTGTGTGTGTACACAAAATTTGTGTGTGTGTGTGTACACAAAATTTGTGTGTGTGTGTGTGTACACAAAATTTGTGTGTGTGTGTGTACACAAAATTTGTGTGTGTGTGTGTACACAAAATTTGTGTGTGTGTGTGTGTGTGTACACAAAATTTGTGTGTGTGTGTGTGTATATGAGATGTTAGTCACAGTCAAAACAATCAATGCGATTCAGAGTACAACTTTAAATACTGTAAATTTTGGACTACGTTTATTGCGATGTAGATCATAGAACCTTGACAGAATTTTCACTCTTAGCACACATACGCACACGCACACACATACACACAGGACCAACATATTTTTTTCCAACGGTAAAAATGTCTGAAGATTTTTTATATATATAAATTTATTAGTGTTCCGTGATAACTGTAATGATGGGGTTGTCTTACAACCTACGCAACATCTAATGACATATAACGGTGGGGACCTACAACTTTATATAGGATCCGAACCACGCGAACGGTCTCCCATCCAACTACTATCTGACCCAATGTCGCTTAACTTCGTTGATCAACGGGAAACGGTATTACGACATTGTCTACGACGTAGCCCGGTGTTCCGAGATACCAAGAGTGTTAACTCACAAAAAAAATTACGCCATTACATCTGTGATTTATCACACACACACACACACACACACACACACACACACAGAATTGAAGCATATAAAATGTTTGCCTGGACACCCTCGGAAATGCTAACTTTCTGCCCTGAAACAAAATGTATGTATGAACGTAGCGGACCATTCAATGTCCTTCCCATTTCATTCCGTGCATAAGAGGGAGACGGTGAGAATCTGAGAAAAGGTCATTCTCAAATCGATCTATTCCCATTTCATTCTATTCTGGTCCACGGCTTTCTCACATTGTTCCAGATTAGATTAGATTAAGTTAGGTTAGGAAATATTAACCATTCTCATTTGGCGCGTTTATGCATGCGTATGAAAAGAAAAAGAAAAAAAATGGGAGTTAAATTTTTTTTACTGAAATGAAGAAAGTCTTTTAATAAATGTTGCTTTTTTCACTTCGTGTATGCTCATTTCCGGAATGAGAATTAGAATGAGAATGACAAGAATGAGAATGACAAGAATGAGAATGACAAGAATGAGAATGACAGTGAGTGGGAAGAAATTAATACACGAAATTAAATAAATCTTCTTTCGCAAACCACACTGAAATAGAAATAGTAAAATATCATCTTCACACCTTTTTTTTGTATCTTATTTCACAAACCCCGTTAAGAAATAACGGGTATTACCCGATTATCGTAATGAAAAGTAGGAAATTACGTACGGTAGAATTTTAAAAGTCTATGAAACTCGTCAAGTATTATGTTAATTCAGGTACGGAAGACAGGTTCTTAAAAATTAAATTGAAATCTCTCTCTCTCTCTCTCTCTCTCTCTCTCTCTCTCTCTCTCTCTCTCTCTCTCTCTCTCTCTCTTTGCGTTTGTTTATGTCTGCTATACTGAAATTATTTAATGTAAAGCGTCCTCAGGCGTCCTCAGTTAAATATATTTATTTAATCTTTGTCAAAATTAGTTGTTTGGCATTTAACAATCTTATAGGAATATAATTTCTAAACGTGCACAACTGCAATGAGATATAAGTGTGTGTGTGTGGTGTGTGTGTGTGTGTGTGTGTGTGTGTGTGTGGTTACTTTTTATTTTGTAAACATATATACATTATAAAGATGTGTTTCCGGGTTTAAAAGCATAGTGTAAGATGAAAAAACAACAACTTTCATAATCGTCTGAATTCTGTTACATTGGTTGGAATCCGCGTTTTCTCTTAATTTTAATTAACCCTAATTTACCAAAAAAAACCACAATATTCAGTTATTGTGGTTTTCTAATATATATATATATATATATATAATATATATATATATTTATATATATATAAATATATAAATATATAAATATATAAAGAGAGAGAGAGAGAGAGAGAGAGTCTGTGTTCTGTTTTGGCATTATTTCGAACTGTGTGGGTACAAAATCAGTAAAGTTCACTGATTGTCTATTGGATTTTACCCAACGATGCAAATTGCAGAAATTGAGAGCTCACCTCACAAACTCGCGAGACTAGAAAATAAAAAGGGCGCTGGACATTATACCCCCAAGAATAATTTATTAATATGAATAATTCATCTCCATCTCAGGGAACATCAATTCTCCTCTCGTGTCTTTCTAGGTCTTCTTTCTCTTCCTCTCCTTCACGCGGAATCTCACTATCATCTCTCGCTCATTTCTTTCCTATTTGTTACGCTCTCTCGGTTCTCTTCTTATAAATATCCCGAATCTTTCTTTCTCTCGTTGATTCTTCCTTTTTTTCTTTCTTACTCTCTTACACATCGTTCTACTACTCTCTTAGTCTCTTCCACTTCCTCCTCCTCCTCCTCTCTTTCTATCTCTACCTGTCTTGTATTATGTTCTTATGCTCACAGAGAAGTGCGCATGGCTGACCGGCTTCTCATCACCTAGGCAACCTCTGCCAGACGAAAGATGCTAACTCTATTCATATTCATTAAAAATATCGATCATCGCTATGAAGATGCTGTAGAAGCAGTTATTAAAATAGTGAAATGTATTTCTATTAAAGTGGTAAGACCAAAGAACGCGAATTTCTCTAAACGGCGAAAGTATTCCCAGTTTTCTAATTATTTGAAGAGATTTCGTTTGTTTGCAGGCATCAATCAGCTGCATGCTGCGAGTGAATTCGGAAGTAAGTGTCAGTTTAAGGTAACGCGTTGCGGTGGCTGCATCTCGTCGATCTCGCTCTTTTCTATGGTGTGTGTTCGAGTTAAAGGTTTCAGTCGTACGGGAGTGACATAAAATGAAGGGTTTGGGAGAAAAAGAAGGGGGAGGTTGATATCATGTCGTGAACGATGATTCCGCGGCAGTGGCAATGCTGTTCGTCTGCCCCGGCTATGACCTAACTTTCTCTGACCTCTTAAGGAAAAAAAAGGTCAAGCCGAGATTGACCCGCTGCCCTGCCCCACATTGGCAAGCTTTAACAAACAGAATTTCACATGACTTAATCCATCTGTGAACTCACATTTTGAGACGCAATGGAATGGTCAAAGGTGAATGGCGACGTACGATTTAATTTTGGCCGAGAAGGAGCTTTCGTGCCACGGGGTATCGAACCAGGGCAGTCATATGGAGGCTTTAAAGAAGAATTCACTCCGAGAACTCATCTTGAGTACGGACCCGGTCCTCCATCCAAATCCCGAATTGAACTCATTCCAACTTCCCGAGCATTTCCGCAAGCGGGGCAAGGGAGTGGGGGTAGGCCCCTGGGGGCTGGAGTGCAGGAGTTTTCATTCACACAAGGCTCTTCGAGGGAGTCCCATGATCCAATGGGCACAAGGGGCTTCCCATTGGGTCGAAAAGGACCCCCTCCTACAACCTTTGTGCCAGAATACTCCTCTGAACAGGAGTGCCACCCTTTCCCAACTTTGCATGAAAGTGACGATGGATGCCACAGTGCCAATGTTTGCTCAGAATGTCCTACTCGGGACTCCCCGTGTGACTTTGGTCCCCATGGGCCGTGTTTTCACGGTAGTTCCGAGCGCCCAATCAGAACGAACCTTCGGACGGGGGCGGATGGGCGCCTACATATTGGGGAAACGCGCCCCCCTCTCTCTCTGGACGTATATCCGGTTGGACCCCCGGAAATGCTTCACGTGGAGGAGCCTTCCGAGTCTCCTCAGGAGTGCGGAGACCCGCGAACATTTCACATTGCTCAAGCACACCCGAGTCACCACGCCAGTCATTGTGACCTGAAGGAGTTTCACGAGTGGAGGGATCTCAGGGGGTCTAGAGAATCTTTGAGGACGCTGCCCCCCGACCTGGAAAGGCACCTGAGAGAGTGCAGGTGCCCTTGCGATCATCTGGGATACGGCAATTATCAGGTAAGCTACATATGGAAGCCCGAATTTAGAAATGACAAATCAGAATAGAATTAGTTGAAAATTCCTCGATGACGAAAATTGTACATTTACTGAACAAACAGGAAAGACGAAAGAAATAGTTAACTTTCCTCTGCAGGAAATCAACCTCAACAAAAGTTTAAACAAAACAATTTTCCTTCGAACCCAAACTATTACTATTGAACGCATTTCTATAATTCTTTTTAGTTACTATTTTAAATGGTTTACAACACTTAAAACAAAATGCTTTTATCGATTGAAGAACAGAAATGTTAATTAATTGTACGGATGTAATAAACTTTTAAACAGGTGATCAGAAGAAAGAAGCCATAAATCGGCTTTCTGCTTCAATATATATATATATATATATATATATATATATATGTGTGTGTGTGTGTGTGTGTATGTGTGTTTAAAAATGCACAAATGAAGAATGAACATAAAAATAAATTATCGTGTGTGCACAAAGCTTTTGCGAAGCGTTTGAACGTAAACAAATTGATAAATGGAGGGAAAACTTCCATTTAAAGTCTTATAAATGCTTTCCTTTGTAAATTTCAATTGTTCTTATCGTTTCGAACGAGAATTCGTTTCGAAACTCAGAAAGAATGATTGCTGTATTGGCTCGTAATTCATTTGCCTCATTACCATTTTCGGTCTTCCATAGTATATATATATGTAAACCTTGGTTAACCTTTGCATATAACCTTATATATATTATATATAGATATATATATATATTATATATATATATATATAATATATATATATATAATTTGAAAATTTAGAGGAGAGAATAATGCTGATAATACCTAATTAAAATTAACAATATTTCTTATTGTTACACTTACCTGTTATATTATTATTATTATGATTATCATTGAATTACACAGGGTATACAAAATCTAATTTCATGAAATTGATATTCGCCATTGATGACAATTAACATTATTTAATTGAAGCTTAAAAGCGGGTTTATGAATTTAAAATTTAAGTGAATATGAAAAATTTGATTAATATTTCAATGGACTGTGACTAACGAAACCTAACCTATGCTAGCGTAACTAACCTAACCGGGTATAATATTACGTTACCAAACCGAATGTAATTTAATTTAAAATAACTAATAACACGAATTAAATAAACCCGCATAAGATTGAATTATTCGACATTATGTTTGTTCGGAAGGTTTTATTCGACTTTTTCGGGAATTGACCCCCCCCCCCCCCCCCCCCCCCCGTTAGTTCAGTGGCTACGGTGGCGGATTTTGAGCGATGAGGTTCTGGTTCACTCCCGGACGTTGGCATCGAGTGGGGTTCAGCCTGCCACTTACCCTGTTTCTACTCTGGTTTAGGTGACCCCTTGGGGCATACTCACCCTTACGTTGTGAAGAAATGGGCTTACTGGACTTTCTTTGTACAAGTCGACTTTATGAAGGTCGACGTTACGCAGTTGAATTTTGTTCAGTTACATTATTATTATTATTATTATTATTATTATTATTATTATACAAATGTACCGTTTCTGACCATACCAATTAGTGAAATCGTCTCTTTCAAATTTAAGATGAATTACCTAAATATTTTTGGCGTGTCTCTCCTGAATCCCCTTCTTTGATGCCAGTCTCTTTGGCCATTATTCTTTTTCCAATACATTCCTAATCTGTAACGGAGCTTGGTCGCAAATTACGAGACCTCTCCACTATCCTTTGCTCAATTGTACTTTCTTTTTCCTCCTTGGAAGAGGGCTTGGGACTGTATATAGGAAAACCAGCCAAGCCGAAAAAAACGATACTAAGAAGCTTTATAAAGCAAAGTGAGGCTAAAAAAAAAAAACCTTTCTTCCAGATTTTTTTATAATAGATATTCATCTATCGAGAATTCCAGGGAATACAATATATATATATAAGAAGAGATGTAAAATATATATATATATCTCTCTCTCTCTCTCTCTCTCTCTCTCTCTCTCTCTCTCTTAACCTTGGTTTTGCTTCCCCCGAATTGTTCATTCTGGCGAAGGTCAAGCTTGTCACTCTACCTTAGACCTACAGTTTAACTTGGAATTCGAACCACGCCCCACCAGCAGCACCCTAGCGTCTTAACCACTAGGCTATTTATCTATCAACGATTTTTTTTATTGTATGGAAGGATAAACAGCTGGGTTTTGCTGCGCGCCGCTTGCCGTCACCGAGTCTCGATCCTGGGGCCGAAGAGAGAGAGAGAGAGAGAGTTACAAGGAGTTACAAGGAAAAGAAGTACCTCAAAAGGCCTTGCGGCCCATACCGAGGAGGTACCAATGGCAACGGGTGCCAGGGAGAGAGAGAGAGAGAGAGAGAGAGAGAGAGAGAGAGAGAGAGAGAGAGAGAGAGAGAGAGAGAGAGAGCATCATTTCTTTATCAATTCGAGAAAAATGATGAGTGAAATTCATTTGTCAATATGAAATTGATTAATTTAACTTTCATTGTCGTCCACCTCCATCGATATTGGCTGAGTTGAAGAGCTCAGAAATGGAAATAGTGATACCTTAATAAGTGAAACATAATGCGTCTTTATATGTAGCGTAGAGAGTTTATAAATAGTTCGCAAGACCTTCTCGTGGGATTTGTAAAGACCGTTTTCTCGCTGGGGGACAACCATTTTTGGACTCAAGATCCATGGCGTTGTGCCTTACTTGATTTAAAAATTAAGTTATACAACTTTATTTCGGTTCCTCGCTTTGAAATTTTTTTTTTTTTACTCGTATTTATTCTGACTTCGTTCTTTCGTCTGTGATCACATTTTGAAATCTTCAATTGCAAGGTTTCATATTTTGTTATTGCAGTGCTGTTCCGGGCTATGTCGAGGTTGATGTCGTAATACTGCTTCTCTTCCGCGAAGTTAAGTGATATTGGGTCCGGAAAGTAGTTGGATTAGGGGGGGGCTGTCCTCCGCGTCCAGATTTTGTAGCGGATCCCACGTAAAGCTGTAGGTCCCTTCCGTTCTCTGGCCTTTGATATTGCGAAGTCGGTTAAACAACCCAGTCGAACGACAATTGTGCGGTCCCAATCCTATAAAATGTCGTAAAGAATGTGATATTCAGAACTTCTTCTTGTTGTTGCTGTTTTGGATTATGTAAAGCAGAATTATAATTCTTATCTCCATTATTATTATTACTAGTACAGTTCCCGTCACTTCGCTGACGGTTACACAGGCTAAACTACAAAAAAAGAACCCAGCCGTGAAAATTTTGAGCTTCACATTGTGTCAACATTTCTGAATCTGGTATCTCCCAAAACCTCCTCATCCCCATTCATACAACTTGGGGGCTAACCCCCTCCCCCATTACCCCCACCCCTCCAATCTTGAGCTTCACATTGCCGCCCGTAATACAATTTCTGAATTTTTTTTACAATTTCTGAATTTTTTTCTCACAATTTTTTCTCACAATTTCTGAAAGTGTGACGGACGGACAGACAGACAAACAGACGGACGGACAGCTCTCTTATTATAGTATAGATTATTCTTATTGATATTCTTGTAATTCTTCTTCTTCTTGTTCTTCTCCTTCTTCTTCTTCTTCTTCTTCTTCTTCTTCTTCTTCTTATTATTATTATTATTATTATTATTATTATTATTATTATTATTATTCCCTGGGCTGACCTACGTACAGTGGGTCTTATGGTCTTTGTTAGCCCGTAACTTCTGTATCTTTCTCTTCTTTAGCGGAACGTCAGGAATGAATGTGAGGTATCGCTTGAACAAGAGGCAAAAATTAAGAACTTGCTTCTCATTCTTGAAAATTCATTTCCTTTCATTTCCAAAGAAATGAAGTCGACAGAGAAACATGTTTGTAGAAAACCCAAAAACTTATTAACAAAAATTGGTGAAAAATAAACTTTTGGTATTTTTAGAGTATCTTTATTATTGTATAAACCTGTATTTTAACGTAGTAAATAATATTAATATTTTGAACCTATAATACCCGTCGAATCGACAAAAAGCATAACATCGACGAGTACCTGAAATTGCAAAAGGGGTTTCATTTTTAATCATCGATTTTCAATTTGGATTTTAATCCCACCTCAGTATGGTGCTGGTAGTGGTATGATCCCAGAATGGAGCCTCTTTAGAGACACTTTCATTACGTTATTCAATAAGCGAATTAATAGATTAAATATTTATTTTCTATAGAGCAATTTTGCGATAAAAGTAATCAAACTGTTCGCTTCTAAAGATTTTTTTTTTCTGATATACAGGGTGTCTCATAAGTCCGGTCATATAGGAAAATTTATTTTAAATTAAATTTACAAAAGTAATACATTAGAACTGAAACAAATCTTCAAATTGATGTCTTGTTTTGGGAACTTTTTTTTGTTACAGGTAGAATAACATGCAATGGCTAATGTGGAAGAGAGTTACACTCCTGAGGTAAAGGCGAAGGCTTTTACTTCTATTCAATTAGTGGAAACGTGTTTATTACATTACTTCACAATTATATATATATATATAGAAACGACGGAAGTATAGAGGAGCGTTCTGCACACGAGGAAGAGAAATAACGAACAAATGAAAAATGAGGTGAACCGCCCGGGAATCGAACCCAGGATCTTCCGATTGCCGGTCAGATGCGCTATCCATTACACCACGGGCCTCAATCAGTCATAAGTCGAAATTCTCCTACATAGGGCAGAAACCAATGCCCTGAGAGGGCACCCTCGCAAATCGTGAATATGTACATTTAACTGCAATGACCACGCAGTATATTAATGTATAGAAACGACGTAAGTATAGAGGAGCGTTCTGCACACGAGAAGAGAATAACGAACAAATGAAAATGAGGTGAACCGCCCGGGAATCGAACCCAGGATCTTCCGATCATTTTTCATTTGTTCGTTTTTCTCTCCTCGTGTGCAGAACGCTCCTCTATACTTCCGTCGTTTCTATACATTAATATACTGCGTGGTCATTGCAGTTAAATGTACATATTCACGATTTGCGAGGGTGCCCTCTCAGGGCATTGGTTTCTGCCCTATGTAGGAGAATTTCGACTTATGACTGATCGAGGCCCGTGGTGTAATGGATAGCGCATCTGACCGGCAATCGGAAGATCCTGGGTTCGATTCCCGGCGGTTCACCTCATTTTTCACTTGTTCGTTATTTCTCTTCCTCGTGTGCAGAACGCTCCTCTATACTTACGTCGTTTCTATACATTAATATACTGCGTGGTCATTGCAGTTAAATGTACATATTCACGATTTGCGAGGGTGCCCTCTCAGGGCATTGGTTTCTGCCCTATGTAGGAGAATTTCGACTTATGACTGATCGAGGCCCGTGGTGTAATGGATAGCGCATCTGACCGGCAATCGGAAGATCCTGGGTTCGATTCCCGGGCGGTTCACCTCATTTTTCATTTGTTCGTTATTTCTCTTCCTCGTGTGTAGAACGCTCCTCTATACTTACGTCGTTTCTATACATTAATATACTGCGTGGTCATTGCAGTTAAATGTGTGTGTGTATATATATATATATATATATATATATATATAATTGTGAGGTAATGTAATAAACACGTTTCCACTAATTGAAAAGAAGTGAAAGCATAGTATGCGAGAACAGTTTATTAAGATACAAATTTTACAAGTTTCGCTACTTCACCTATCAACTTTCAGGTGTACGATGAGAGAGATAATGACAAGTGAAGTATTTGAGGCCTTTACTCGTCTTTACCTCTTTCATTGTACGGCTGAAAGATGATACGAGAAGTATCGAACCTTGTACTGTGAATATTGATAAACTGTTCTCTCATATAATGTTTTACTTTTACGGAGATAGGAGGAGATTGTAGACACCAATTGACCAGGGAAATACTCCGGGTGGGGGGGTGGGGGGGCATTAGACAAGAGACAATGATTGCTGGAACTTCCGTTTCCCCTGCTACTGTCCTCTTTAGTTGATCTTTTTCCGTGCTTCAGCTACTTTGTGAGCAGTCCAGCATGCTCTCAAACGCACTCTTCTCCCTCGATGCTTCACTACACATATACGCATCTTTGCACACTACACATTCGTTTCAAAATAACAAAAAAAGATGGCATAGGTTTTAATAGCTTTAGAGACCTTGATGATGGCTCTTCTTTTTTGGGGGGAGGTGGGGTTGCGGGCGTTCGCCCTTGGCCCCTCTTTCCTGCATAAAAATATATATATACACCTTTTGTATGAGGTCTTTCCTTTGAAAATTTTATAAGAAACTCGGGTGTGAAATCTTTAATTAACAATATGAGCTCGCACCTCGATCGAGATGAGGTATACCAGGCAGCGAGAGTGAGTCCGCGCTCTGATGATGAAGGCACGTTTGTGTACAAAGAAATTAAAAACTGGCGGAACTGTGTACACGTTTTAAGGAAAACGAAGAAAATGGTCTCGGAAATTATTTGCATTATTCTTTCTCGCAGCTCGCTTCGTTCGCTCGCATGCTGGGATAAATGAGCCCTTCTATAAATTGACATAAAAGCGCACCAGGGAAACTACGGTAATGGGTACATTGCGCACAGTATTCTTACATATATATACACACACACACACACACACACATATATTATTATATATATATATATATATATATATATATATATAGATATATATATGATACACACAGACCGTGCATGGAACAAGGAACTCTTCTAGGAAAATTAAATCCACTATAGTCCGAATAAGTAATGGTAAATGACAAACACTATAATTTTTTCTTTTTCATGATGTTAGCCCGACGTGGGCAACGGGTCACTCGCAAAGAGGTCCCAGAAATATAGCTTCCCTCACCAGCTATCTGCAAAGCAGATAGGATCCAGCTTTGGGACAGGACCTAGGGTTTAAAACAGCCTAGCCCCGCTACATTTAGAACCTCAATATAAGCAAAAGACTCGTTGCCTTATATTGAGGTTCTAAATGTAGCGGGGCTAGGCTGCTTTAAACCCTAGATCCTGTCCCAAAGCTGGATCCTATCTGCTTTGCAGATAGCTGGTGAGAGAAGCTATATTTTTGGGACCTCTTTGCGAGTGACCCGTAGCCCACGTCGGGCTAACATTATGAAAAAGAAAAAACTATAGTGTTTGTCATTTACCATTACTTGTTCGGACGATAGTGGATTTAATTTTCCTTGAAGAGTTCCTTGTTCCATGCACGGTCTGTGTGTATCATAAAAAACCTCAGGAAACCATTCTGAGTTTATTCCCATATATATATATATATATATATGATACAGTATCCACATTATGACTCGTTTTATACGTTTTAGGTCCCACTTAATTGTCATTAGAATTTAGAGATTCATTGCCTAGAGTGAAGGTCTCTTTATAGTCTTGAAACTTGAAATTTTGTGCGTGTGTGTGTGTGTGTGTTTCTTTTATGTTGACGTTTTATGATGTCACGAGGAAATAGCACGTTCGGGATTCAACTCTCTCTCTCTCTCTCTCTCTCTCTCTCTCTCTCTCTCTCTCTCTCTCTCTCTCTCTCTCTCCTCTCTCTCTCTCTCTCTCTCTCTCTCTCTCTCTCTATATATATATATATATATATATCGCTAATGCGCTTATGTTATGTGAAGAAGCGAAGATAGTTTTGGTATTCTTGCGTGAGAAGTTAAGTCATTTCGATAATCGCATTTGACGTCTCTAAAGACTTCTTTCCATGAATAAAATTATTAACACTTAAAACGTTCTCTGATGTTTTATATAATATTTTATGAGTTTAAGAGGGATTGCGCCTGGCGCGCATTCTCGATTGCACACTCCGCATACGCGTCAAAGGGTAATGTAAATCTGTAAATAAATAAAGGTAATTTTGAATAAGATATCGGGTCGCGCAATGGTGTTTGTGAACTGAAGGACAGGTTTTATTTTTATAGAGATTTTAGCGCCTTTTATTGATATGATTGTTTATTTTTAGTGAACTTATCCATTCTGAATTCATATTTGACAGGAATGAAAATGATATGAGGAGAATATCTTGAAAATCTAGAAATTACGATGCATTTTACGACCTACAAACTCTCATGTAAAAATAATGTTTAAAAAAAATTGCTGGTATATATATTATATATATAATATTATATATATATATATATATATATATATATATATAATATATATACACACACATTGCAGACGACGATTCCACCGATCACGAGTTCGATTCCCGACGAGGCAGGCGGCGCTCACTTCACTCAGCTGCTCATCCTTCCATATAAAATTGCTGGTTGGTAATGGCATAGTTCGGATTCCATGTTAAGCCGTAGGTCTAAGGTGGGGTAACCAGCTCGATCTTCGTTGGAATAAACAATTCGGACGCCAGCAAAACTAAGGTTTTATATCTTTTCACAAATGATTCATTTCCATGGAATCTGATCATCAGTTTGAAGAGTAAAACCAAAGTTCAAAACGCCCTTTATTTTCAGACGTTTCAGGAATTCGAACATCTCCCATCTTCTGTAGCTAAATAATAAAACACTGAAACTTTAAAATATTAAACATTGAATAGAAAAACTGGAAATATATTAAACATTCAAACAAAGGTATATCAACTGTAATCATTATGTGATTAAAACTTGTTACAGTTGAATGAAATTTTCTTTACTATAAACAGCTCATATACATTACTGTATAATCACTCAAGGAGGGTTTACATCGTTAAATATAGAGGGATTCAAGAATCGGTAAGGAGGAGATGTTGCTTGCTCGGTCTATTATCTTGATGTGTTTCACTACTTGTGGATGGTTCATTTCAGTTCAATGACTCCACATTTGGTTAGTTTATTGAGAGGGTCTATTGGTGCTGTGGTGTGGGGAGAAATTACTTTGTGCTCGTCCATACAAACTCTATATTGGCGAGTGTGCTAATACCCCAGGAAGTGATATAGCACCAGAATCAGATTAATCAATATTGGGCAAGTTGCTCTTCCAATATAACTCGCACTACAGTAAGTACAAGTAAATATATAAATTAAACCACAAACTGGCCATGAATCTGTTTTTGTGATTGAATATGGTTCTCAAACTAAAATTGTTATCAAAAACAAAATTAAAATTCACTTCGGAATAAAAGAGGTTATTAATCTCTGAAGTTCGTTTTGAATTCTTTGGCTTTAGTACCTATCGGTGAAATGACAGTAATGTAATGCGTCTTTGAATTGTAGGAAGGTAATTTAATGTTTGTGTTTTTCGACCGTAGGATTCGATTGCTTACGTTTGTATATAGTACAGGGTGTTTCAAAAGTCCCTCATTATTTTTAAAATTTTATTAAAATAGCAATTACAAGAGGAACCAAATGACAATTTGGTTGCTGAGTCTACGATTCATGAGAATTTTGGTGGCATCAAACTTGGCTTCATAAGTCTACTGGAAAGTCACTGGTACACCTCAACGTGGGCACCGTCTTTTTCGAAACAAGCGAGCCACCGTTTTACGCATTCTTGGCCGACATTGGACAACATTTCGGGAGTAACAGAAGCACACGCATTCCTGATCCGTTCTTCTAGTGTGGGGAGGACTCGCGGCTTGGTGGCGTACACTTTGCTCTTAATGTAGCCCCACAAAAAGAAGTCGCATGGGGTAAGATCAGGCGAGCGAGCAGCCCATTCGATGGGACCACGGCGACCAATCCACCGACCCGGGAACTGCTTATTCAGAAATGAGCGAACCTCACGCGAGTAATGAGCAGGGGCACCGTCTTGCTGGAAAATGACTTCTTGCGTGTCAGCTACAGCTGACAGTTGGGGAATGCAGAACTCCTGAAGCATACGAAGGTAATTGTCTCCGTTGACGTTCACGGAATTTCCATCTTGATCCCGGAAGAAGAACGGACCAATTAGCCCAGCTGAGGAGATGGCACACCAGACGACCAATTTCGGCGTGTCCCTTTCATGTTCACGGATCTCCGCAGGATTGTGAGTTCCCCAGATGCGGGTGTTGTGCCGATTGACGCGACCAGAAAGGTGGAAGAGAGCTTCGTCGCTGAACAACATGTGCTCCAGGATCGATGGGTCTCTTTCGTAGTGATGCAGCAGTGTCTCACACATCTCCACCCGGCAATCGTAGTCTTGAGGTTCCAGCTTCTGAACCACCTGGATCTTGTACGGATACAGCTTGAGACCACGCCGCAAAATCCGTTGAATAGATGTCGCGCTGATGTTCAGTTCCGCAGCAGCTCGCCGAATGGACTTTCCTGACTCTGAGTAAACGCCTCACTCCGCCCACTTTGAGGTCTTCCTGATCGTGGTTTGTCCTTTACGGATCCGGTCTCCATAAACTTCCGGTGGGTGGCGACGATGGTGTTCCTATCCGGTGCATAATGCAGTCCGTAGACTGCCCGGAATCGTCGCTGCACCCGGTATTATTAATAATAGGAAAAGTCTCTAAAACGTTACTGAACAGATGTTTGGGATAGGAATTCTTTGCGAAATAAAATTGCACGTGTTTGACTTGGTTGCGAAACGGTTTATATTTGGAACAAATATTATGAGTTGGGAATAGTATGTTCTTTCTTATATTTATTTGGTTTACGACTAAAAATGTTCGTATCTCAGTCGGTGTTAGTAGGTTTGCGGTACACTGTGGTGGAAAAAGTACTTACCTCTCGTAATTATTTTGTTTATAAACGCTAGTTTCTCATTCGTTCCCCTTTCTTTCGTGAAACTTGTTTTAGGATGTTGCAACTGGGCCTAACTAAGAGATCACGGCAGGCAATACCCACTGTGGGGGTGTTAAAAGTTTTCGTTTTACGACTCCCGGAATCTCAATCACTGGAGGCAGCGCGCAAATTTCCAACAGGTCTCTAATTACAAAAATTAATTCAATAATACTAAACAAATTAATAAAGCTCACTACGTCAAAAAGACCAGATTCGTGTCTGAGCAGATGGAAAATAGGCAGGCGGAAGGCAAACGAGTGATGTTTTTCGGGTACCTGTTCCCAAAAGTCAAACGCAGTTAACGAGTAAAAAATAATTATTTATTCGTACAATTTTAAACGACTAAAATCGTGACACTTTAAAAATTATAAAAAAAAAAAGGACCAAATAAATAATTGAGTGAACAAAAGAAATTCTTATAATTAATTTATTTTAAAACATTCTACAAACCAAAGAAAAAATAATTTATAATTTTCACAATTTTCACAGTTTAAGTTTTGGTTTTTTTTTGTAGTGTTTCGTCGCTTTTCACTCTACAGCAGATTCCTCTAGTATTATCTTAAAAATCAAATTTTATTTCACTTCGGTTAAATTAAATTGTAAATGGTAAGAAAAAGGCCAAGTACACCTCAGCAGGCAGCAGGGCGGAAAACGGGAAATAATTCACGTTTACAATGGGAAAATGGGAAATAATTCATTGTTTACTGGCATTTAAAACTTTCCTTCATCGCAACAATCACAAAAATCATGATAAATAAATATATTTATATACTAGTACGAACTGAATTCACACATTCATTAACAAGGTTGAGCAAATACATTTTTTTTTATTTCAATGACCCCCCTTCCCCTCCCACCTCCCCTCCCCCCTCCCCTTCCCCTCCCCTTCCCCTTCCCCTTCCCCTCCCCTCCCCCCCTTCCTCTCTCCCCGGTATCAATGTTTATTATTATTAAAATATTGTAATTTAAAAAAAATTTACGGTAGGATGAATGCTGAAAAAAAAAAGGGAACCTATCCTGAACGTATCGGCAGTAGAAAAGTCTTTAACTGTCTATAGGGTAATATTGTAGCCATTTTATAGAACTTGTTTATAGAACTTATTATTAAGCATGGAATATGTATCAAGGGTTGACAAAGGTTAGCAGTGAAATGAATTATTTTGGGTGCCTTCCGGTGTGAAAAGTTGGTCAATACATATATTTATGGCCTCTCTCTCTCTCTCTCTCTCTCTCTCTATATATATAATATATATATATATATGTGTGTGTGTATATATATATATATACACACACACATTTAACTGCAATGACCGCGCAGTATATTAACGTATAGAAACGACGTAAGTATAGAGGAGTGTTCTGCACACGAGGAAGAGAAATAACAAACAAATGAAAAATAAGGCACCCGCCCGGGAATCGAAGCCAGGATCTTCCGATTGCCGGTCAGACGTGCTAACCACTACACTACGGAGCCACGATAGTCAGAAGTTGTAATTCTCCTACATAGGGCAGAAACC
This sequence comes from Bathynomus jamesi, assembly GCA_023014485.1. NCBI lineage: Eukaryota > Metazoa > Arthropoda > Malacostraca > Isopoda > Cirolanidae > Bathynomus > Bathynomus jamesi. Next base: position 80,431 of record JAJOZX010012401.1, on the reverse strand, counting down.
AATGCCTTGAGAGGGCACCCTCGCAAATCGTGAATATGTACATTTAACTGCAATAACCGCACAGTATATTAACGTATAGAAACGACGTAAGTATAGAGGAGTGTTCTCGTGTGCAGAACACTCCTCTATACTTACGTCGTTTCTATACGTTAATATACTGCGCGGTCATTGCAGTTAAATGTACATATTCACGATTTGCGAGGGTGCCCTCTCAAGGCATTGGTTTCTGCCCTATGTAGGAGAATTACAACTTCTGACTATCGTGGCTCCGTAGTGTAGTGGTTAGCACGTCTGACCGGCAATCGGAAGATCCTGGCTTCGATTCCCGGGCGGGTGCCTTTTTTCATTTGTTTGTTATTTCTCTTCCTCGTGTGCAGAACACTCCTCTATACTTACGTCGTTTCTATACGTTAATATACTGCGCGGTCATTGCAGTTAAATGTACATATTCACGATTTGCGAGGGTGCCCTCTCAAGGCATTGGTTTCTGCCCTATGTAGGAGAATTACAACTTCTGACTATCGTGGCTCCGTAGTGTAGTGGTTAGCACGTCTGACCGGCAATCGGAAGATCCTGGTTCGATTCCCGGGCGGGTGCCTTATTTTTCATTTGTTTGTTATTTCTCTTCCTCGTGTGCAGAACACTCCTCTATACTTACGTCGTTTCTATACATATATATATATATATAATATATATACACACGAGGGTAATTCAATAAGTATCCGCACTTTTTATTTTCACAATTTTATTTTCAGATCTGATAGAAATTATAAACACATCACTTCTCAACATAGTCTCCCTGTTTCTCAATACACTTAGTCCAGCGATCTACAATCTTCCTAATGCCATCACAAAAGAATGTTTTTGGCTGTGTTGCGTAGCCAGTCATGCTCCACCTCCTTCAAGTCATCATCGCCTTGGAATCGCTGACCTCTCAAAGCGTCTTTTAGTGGTCCAAACGGGTAAAAATCCGAAGGTGCCAGGTCTGGACTGTAGGCTGGATGGTCGAGAACTTCAAATTTAAGTTCTTGAAGTCTGTGCAGCGGTATGAGGGCGCGCATTGTCGTGTAACAGAATAACACCTTCCGACAATCTCCCTCTCCGTTTTGTGCGAATTGCTTGCTTTAACTCATTCCGAAGCATGTCAGAATACGATGCACTTGTTACTGTACTTCCACGCCCTACATAATGCTCAAGGATAAGGCCTCGTGTATCCAAAAACAGTGTTAGCATAACTTTACCTGATGACGGCTGCGCTTTGAACTTCCTTGCAACGGGAGATGTTGGATGCTTCCATTGCATGCTCTGTCGTTTGCTTTCTGGTTCATAGTGATGGATCCAGGTTTCATGTCCAGTGATAATGCGCTCCAAAAAGTTTTCACCTTCATTATGATACCGCGCCAAAAGACGAGAGAAGACGTCCATACGATTACGCTTGTGCTCTTCTGTCAACTGTTTGGGCATCCATCTCGCACAAACCTTGTGAAAGCCAAGAATGTCATGAACTATCGAATAGGCTGACCCTTGACTGATGTCTAGTGAAGATGCAATTTCTTTTATTGTTAATCTTCTGTCATCGAAAATCATGGCTTTGGCTTCTTCCTGCTTGTCACCACTGGTTGATGTTGACGGTCGTCCTGAGCGCTGAGCATCTGTCACACATGTCCGACCTTCCTTGAACATTTGAATTCACTCGTACACACTTCGCCGTGGTAACGCATTATTCCCATACTGAGCACATAAACGCGTGTGAATTTCAGCTCCTTTCACACCTTCTGCCCACAAAAAAGAACCACGGATCTCTGTTCTTCCAGAGTACAAATTGAAAGCGGCGCAGTCATGCCCACTACTCGTACGATATGTGACAGTTAAAGTAGCCTAAATAAGCCCATACTGCTGCTAGCCTAAATAAGCCTATAGATCTCAGTTTGGCTCGCTATTACGAGTATATACGAGTATTATATATACTATATTATCATTAAAATAAAAAGTGAGGATACTTATTGAAGTACCTTCGTGTGTGTGTATATATATATGTATGTGTATATATATATATAATAAATATATATATATATATATATATATATATATATGACAGTTTAATTTCACCCATCCAACAAAGTTACTGCAGTTTCACTAAATTTTTTAATTAAATTATTAAATTTGCTCAAATAGAATACAAACAAAAATGGGAGAAAATTTTAATTAAATTTGAGTGCAAAAAAAGTGAAAATTATGTTTCGAAGAATTTTTTTTTTTGTAATCAATATTTTTACTTTCTTTTTTAAACACGTTTACAAAAATTATAAATTTTTTTTTTTTTTTCTTTTAAATGGTTATTTTTTTATTTTTTTTTATTGGGGGGGGGTTCTAATGATTCATTTTAAAAAAAATTTTGACTTCTTATTATTAAAAACTTAACTTATTAAAAATTTTTTACTTCTTATTAATTTAATCTTAAATAATAAAAATACATATTACAAAATTATTATTTACAATATTACAATAATTTTTGGCTCTTTTCCGTTCTAGCCCAGCAACAAAAAATGAAATTATATATTATTTTCTACTGTAGTTTTACTTGCTGAATTCAATAATATATATCTTATTTTGGAGAAATTAATAACAAAAGAATTATAGTCCGTTTATTTTATTTAAAAGTAGAGATTGCATTTAAGATTTCAATAAAAATGTCCTTTCCTTTTTGTCTCTAATTACATCATATTTCTAGATGTTCCCCAATGTCTCTCGTTCCTTTGTTTAGCTAAATCAACTGTACGCCCTGAACGATTGGTTAGGTTAGGTCGTGATATTTTCGTTAGTTAGCCTTATAAGGTTAACTAAAGAAGGCTGGGGTAGAACGTTATTTCCTTAACTATGTTCATGAAATTCCATTCATCATCCATAACAATATCTACAAAAGAGATAAAAAAATTAATAATTATAACCATAACTAATTAAAGCACGAATACTTTCTCCAAAATAAAATATATATATTATTGAATTCAGCAAGTAAAACTACACTAGGAATTGTTGCTGGGGTAGAACGGAAAAGATCCTAATTTTTTAACGGGGCATATTTATTTAGCTTTCCTGCGTAATTTGGCCCTTAAACTTTAGGCTTTACTGGGCTCTCAGGTTGATTATAAGATTAAAGTATTTCATATACTAGGTAGTTTCATATATCTAGGTAGTTACGATATATCGGTAGTTACGATTTGGTAGTATAAATATTAGGATTAATCTACCATATAAAAGCAAGTTGTGCGTGATTCTTTCTGTGAGTCTGTCTGTTGGGGACTTTTGGATCTCTTAAAAAAAGATGGTGAATTTTTGAAATAATAATTGCATGAAAATCTTAAGATTTTCATGACTGCGTTCTTTTCTATAGTTTGATTGACCAAATAATTGAACCCCCAGTAATTGGGGGATCGCAGGCCCCCAACTACTGGGGGATACGAGGAAAAATAAAAAACCGATTTGAATAATTAAAATTTAATACAATCAGCACACCCCAAGCAAATGCTGGGCATAACAGCTAGGTATAATATAAAACAAACTTCGTAGTTGTGATTATGTACATTGCGTTAATTTACAATTGTGTAAATGTGATTAATTATTATAATGATAATTACATATAATATAACACAAGGTTTATAATTTTTAGGACGCACGAACGAACTAGTAGTTGATATGAAAAGAAGTGAAGTACTTTTAGCCACATTTCTGCTAGCTTCTAAATTTATACTGTGGGCATAGTGTTCGATTCCCATGCACTTCTGACCACAGTACTATTGCCAGCCAGCACTTCTGACCACAATTCCGTTCACCCAAAGCCGAAAGAATTATGCATGACAGGTTTTGAAATTTGGATATTTTTTTTCCTACGCTCGAAAAGCAGATTTGTAAATACACGTTTTTAAAATAATCCGGATTTTAACGGAAACCAACCCCAAATCTGGGGATTACTTCGAAGATACACGAGATTAATTTACAACAAAGGAGGATTATCATAAAAAAAAATATTTAACGCGTTATTTCGTTTTGGGGGGGGCAGACGTTGTTTAAGAAGTGTCTTTAACGAACATAACGTACGTATCATGGACGGTCGTTACATTTCTATATAAACCTTTATTACGCGTGAGAATAAGAATTAAAATTGAATATTATGAAGGATTTCATTTTGTTCCAACTTCATTCCTAATTCGCTCGCTCGTTCGTTTCGCCTTTTTGAAGAAGACCTCATCAATTTAGTAATGGGTCAAATCTAATAAATCCTCAACTGAAAGTCGTTCATCCAATTTTCCAAAATTATATCAATATTTTCTGGCTTTATTTATTTATTTATTTATTTATTGTGCTTAATGTTCGTTATATATATATATATATATATATATATATATATATATATATATATATTATATATATTAGTGGTGGACCGGATGTCAGTTTTTCAACATCTGCGGGTGCGGATCTTTATTTTCAATATCCGCGGATGCGGATGCGGATATTTAGTTAATCTATCAATATAATATAGAATTATGAATATATGACATTTTTTTACAAATTTCATGATATTACTATTATGGCAGGCAATGCATAAGAATTAAAATTAATATTAATGTTTTCATTATGATAAAAATAATAACTTTCTCAAGAGTTTCAGCCACAGAAAATTCAATGAAACAAGTTTCATTCAATTTTCTATGTTACCAGCTATTTATATTTTGAGGTTTATACATTTGTTTGTTCATTAATAATTAATTAATACTTTACATGAAATGTGCATGACTGGGCCTTATAAGCTACTTTATAAGCTAATTTAATTGTAAATTGTATAATTTATTAGAGGTAATATCCGCATAACATCCCCAGTCAGAAGTGCGGATGCGCATGTAAAAAATGATGCAGATATCCGCAGATGCGGATGCGGATATCCGGTCCACTACTAATATATATAATAATTATTTAAACAAAATATATTTTTCGAGTTACTAATACTGAAATTCACCCCGAATAAAGTGCATCATGAAAGGCAATTTGTTCGTCAGTTTGATTGCTGAAAGGAAATATAAAATCCGAAAAAAATCTTTCCCTTAAAAACGTAAAATTTTTCAGCCTTTGCTGACAACTGAAAAATATCCTGAAAATAATGACGAAATAATCCCTTTTTATATAATTTAAAGTTTCCTTCATCTGATTTTCATTAGAAAACCTTGCCAGTTTTCTGCAATAAATCCAAATTGCAGAGGAACAACCCGTCATCAACATATATATATATATATATATATATATATATATATATATATATATATATATATTGGTTGGAAGATAAATAGGTACCCTGGGTAGCCCACTGGTTAAGACGCTCGGCTGCTGGTGGGGCGTGGTTCGGATTCCACGTTAAACTGTAGGTCTAAGGTGGAGTGACAAGCTTGACCTTAGTCAGAATAAACAATTTGGCGGGAAGCAAAAACCAAGGTTAACCAATGTTGTGTATATATATATATATATATATATATATATATATATATATATGTATATATATATATATATATATATATATATATAAATATATGTGATACACACAGACCGTGCATGGAACAAGGAACTCTTCTAGGATAATTAAATCTACTATAGTCCGAATAAGTAATGGTAAATGACAGATACTATAGTTTTTCTTTTTCATGATGCTAGCCCGACGTGGGCAACGGGTCACTCGCAAAGAGGTCCCAAAAATATAGCTTCCCTCACCAGCTATCTGCAGAGCAGATAGGATCCATCTTTGGGACAAGTGTGTGTATCATAAAAAACCTCAGGGAACCATTCTGAGTTCATTCCCATATACAGGGTGTCCCGTAAGTCTGGACCCATAGGGATTTATAATATATTTTTTTATTATGTTGCAGGTAAACCATGTCACTGACTAGAGAGGAGAGAGTTCAAGTTATTTTGCTGGTCGGGACCCGCAGTCACCAGGAAGTGGCCGAAGAATTCAACAATATGCATCCAGACCGCGCACCAATCACACACAGATGTGTTGGCAAGTTGATAGCCAAATTTAAGGAAACTGGATCCGTAGCTGACAAGCCTCGCAGAGGACCTTCAAGGACTGTTACGGAAGACGAAACCAGTACCAATGTGTTGGCTAGCTTCGCTGTCAGTCCCAAGAAGTCACTTCGACGCATGTCCAGCGAAACTGGGATCTCCAAGAGCAGCATCCACCGCATCTTGAAACTTCATCACTGGCATCCATACAAACTGCAACTCCATCAGCGTTTAAGTGAAGATGATCCTGATAGGCGAGTTCAGTTTTGCGAATGGGCAGAAGAACAATGCGTGAGTGATGAGACGTTCCCATCAAACATTCTGTTCTCTGATGAAGCGAACTTTTATGTTTCTGGGGAAGTCAACCGTCAGAACACTCGATACTGGTCACCAACAAATCCTCATTGGTTTGATCCTTCCAAGGAACAAGGTGCCCAACGCCTCATGGTTTGGTGTGGGATATGGAAAGACAGAATCGTTGGTCCCTTCTTCTTTGACGTGACGGTAACCGGTGACACGTACCTCAAGATGTTGCAGGAGGAAGCATTTCCAAGCATGTTGAACCCAGCAGGCGACTACCCGGAGTGGTTTCAGCAGGATGGCGCCCCTCCGCATTACGCCACGACGGTTAGAAATTACCTTACCACACAGTTTCCAGAACACTGGATTGAACGACGAGGACATGTTGAGTTTCCACCAAGGAGCCCTGATCTTACTCCGCTGGATTTTTATTTGTGGGGCCACTTGAAAGCCAAAGTGTACGAGGTCAAAATTCAGAACATTTTCCACCTTAAAGCACGCATTGTGGAGGCGTGTCAAGAAATTTCTGCGACTGTGATTCAGAAAGTGCTGTCGCAGTGGAGATTGCGTCTTGAACTATGTGTGCGACACAACGGCGGACACTTGAACAGATTATGTAATAATTTTTGGACTTTTTGTAATTTTATTAATTTTGCCCTATGGTGTCCAGACTTACGGCGACACCCTGTATATATATATATGTGTGTGTGTGTGTGTGTGTGTGTATGATACAACTCGGAATGGTCCCCTGAGAAACATACGTTACACACAGACCGTACATGGAACAAGGAACTCTTTTGGAAAAATTAAATTCACTGTAGTTCGAATAAGTAATGGTAAATGACAAATACTATACTTTTTCTTTTTCATGATGGAAGCCCAACGTGGGCAACGGGTCACTAGCAAAGAGGCCCCAAAATATAGCTCTCCTCACCAGCTCTCTGCTAAGCAGATAGGACCCAGCTTTGGGACAGAGTCTAGGGTTTAAAGCTTCCCACACCGCCACATTCAGAACCTCAATATATGCAAGAAACTCGTTGCATTCACGTCGGATCGAATACATAAAATAAAAAAGGTAACTATTGTATTTTTCGTCAAAAGCCAAAACTTAACCTCAACCTTAATCTGCTAAGCAGATAGCTGGTGAGTGAAGCTATATTTTGGGGCCTCTTTGCTAGTGACCCGTTGCCCACGTTGGGCTTCCATCATGAAAAAGAAAAACTATAATATTTGTCATTTCCCATTACTTATTTGAACTACAGTGAATTTAATTTTTCCAAAAGAGTTCCTTGTTCCACGTACGGTGTGTGTGTGTAACATATATTGTATATAATACAAAAGAAGCTTCCTCAAAACGTCCTCCTTAACTTGTATTCCTTCATCCACCCACAATTATTATATTGCATTACAACATGAGTTAACTCAAGCAAATATACAAAACATCCTTTGGAAGTCATTAATAAAAAAATATCTCCAAACCTTTTCAAATAATGATAAAAGACAAAATCACATTTCCCCATTGTTTAAAGCGCTAAATATTTTAAAACTACATACACTACGTTCCAAATTATTAAGCAGATTGCATTTTCTCCAATGTTTTCAAAAGTTTTTCATCGATTTCAATGAAATTTATAGCAAATTATTACTATATATAGCAGCACTGATGGTATTCATTTCGATAAAATATTTTGATAATTAAAATAATTTTCTCTTTTCATTGAAAAATATGTAAAATATGATGTTCCGAATTATTAAGCAAGTATTCTATTTACAGATCTAAATGGTGAAAATGAGTAAAAAGAAGGATTTAACACTAACTGAGAAAAGAAAAATAGTCAAGTTACTCGCTGAAAATATAAACTCTATTGAAATTGCGAAGCAGTTTGGCAGGGCTTATCGAACTGTAAACAAGTTTGTAGCGGAGGGTACCAAACTGAGGCAGCGAAGTGATAAAGGAGCCTAAGAAAAGTGACAAGGCGGCAGATATCTGTAATCAAGCGCAAATTGCAAAGCATCCATTGTCCTCAAGTAAAGAGGTTTTTGAGCAGGCTGGTATACATAATGTACGAAGAACATCTCGATGTGGACTTCTCCAAACAATTGGCAAGACGTGTAAACCTACGATTCAGTCACCATTAACACCCAGGTACCAGAAGCAGCGTGTTAAATGGGCGCGTCAGTACGTGAAAACAGATTTTAATACTGTATTGTTAACCGATGAATGAAGAGCAACCCTTGAGGGATCTGATGGTTGGTCAAGAAGATTGATTGCTAGGGGTCAATCACTACCATGGAATGAGGTTTTCTTTTAGAAAGTTTGTGTAAGACTGGGCATTCATTTTTACACCATCATGGGACAGCTACTTCATTGCCTATCAATCCTGCCCAAAACATGACACTACCTCCACCTTGTTGGCGTCTTAATCTCGATGGTAGAAATTGGCTCTCAGCAATCCATCTTCTTGACCAACCATCAGATCCCTCAAGGGTTGCTCTTCATTCATCGGTTAACAATACAGTATTAAAATCTGTTTTCACGTACTGACGCGCCCATTCAACGCGCTGCTTCTTGTACCTGGGTGTTAATGGTGACTGAATCGTAGATTTACACGTCTTGCCAATTGTTTGGAGGATTTCACATCGAGATGTTCTTGGTACATTATGTATGCCAGCCTGCTCAAAAACCTCTTTACTTGAGAACAATGGATGCTTTGCAAGTTGCGCTTGATTACAGATATCTGCCGCCTTGTCACTTTTCTTATAGCTCCTTTATCACTCCGCTGCCTCAGTTTGGTACCCTCCGCTACAAACTTGTTTACAGTTCGATAAGCTCTGCCAAACTGCTTCGCAATTTCAATAGGTTTTATATTTTCAGCGAGTAACGTGACTATTTTTCTTTTCTCAGTTAGTGTTAAATCCTTCTTCTTACCCATTTTCACCATTTAGATCCGTAAATAGAATACTTGCTTAATAATTCGGAACATCATATTTTACATATTTTTCAATAAAAAGAGATAATTATTTTAATTATCAAAATATTTTATCGAAATGAATACCATCAATGCTGCTATATATAGTAATAATTTGCTATAAATTTCATTGAAATCGGTGAAAAACTTTGAAAACATTGGAGAAAATGCAATCTCCTTAATAATTTGGAACGTAGTGTAAATTCTTTTTCTTCTTCTCCCAGGTAAGCAATTAGCCTCTGTCATTTGGGTCAGCATTCTTCTCCATTCCAGTCGAGCTTCGAACACTCATTTCATTGATATTTGGAGGGTTGAAAAAAAACATGGTTATTTTAAAAAACCCAAAAACCATTGGGTTTAAAAAAACAAACAAAAAAAACATGGTTTATTTGGTTATAATTTGGGGGGGGGGGGTTCGTTAGTGTTTGATTGTAATAAAATGATTTTATCTTTCATATTATTTTATTTAAGCATTATACTAACTTTTACAAGAAACTACATATGTTTACATTCAAAATTATAAAACGAGCTTGTTTATTATTTTCTTGTAAATAATAGTGATAATAGTAAAAACAATTCCTTTAACACTATTCATATTTCAGATATACCGTAATCATATCGTTCATATAAGCAAAACATGTCAAATGCGGTGACTAGGAATGTAAATTATATATGTAAATAAAAATTATTTAGTAAAATACCAACCATCCCTATATTTGGTGCAATGGTAAACTAAATTTCTAATTTTTCTGTGTATTTGATACTTTAATAGTGGTTGCATTGAAAAATAGTAAAATACCTTAGCTGAAAGTACAGACATTTTTTTTATGATGTTGATTGTTGACAGTGTGACAGACATAATTAAAAAATAAGAACAATATTAGGTTTCATGTATGAAATTGATGTATGAAATTATTTTTATTGATTTACGTTCATACTAACCATTGAAATATCATTAAAACTAAGAATAAAAAGCAAATACATAAAAAAACAAAAAATAAAAAACAACATTTTTTCTCATCAGAAACCCCCCCCCCCCAAACATGGTTTAAACCAGTTGGTTTAAACCATTGGTTTATTGGTTGTTATTTGGGATGTTGTGCTTCATCAACGTTTCTTTTATGCCCTCCTTCCGCCTCTTCGGAGGTCTTCCGCGTGATCTCCCCTCGAGCCTCCACAGCCATCTCTTTTTAGCTATTCTCCCTTGGGGCATACGTTCTAGATGTCCTAGCCGTCTCAATTGTGATTTTTCTATTTTATTTATCATTGATGTTGTTCCTACCCTATATCTGATATATTCATTCCTTATTCTGTCTTTCCTTGTTTTATTCGATAGTACTCTAAGAGGTCTCGTTTCAGCAGCTTGAATTCTACTTTTATCTCTGGAAGTCAAAGTTCAATTCTCTGATCCGTACATCATTATAGGAGTGAGAATAGATTCGAAGACGATTTTTTTCGCCTTTAGAGGTATGTGTCGGTCTTTTAATATAGGGTAAAGCGCCCACACATTTTTACTAAATTTTGATATTTTCTCTGTTATTTCCATTTTATTTCTATCTCCCTCTTTATTAAGTACAGATCCTAGAGATTTAAACTTTTCAATATTTTATATTCTTACATTTTCAATTACAATCTCGAATTCATCCTCATTTCCTTTGGTTATGGTTAGTACCTGCGTTTTATTAACCTTCATTTTTAATCCACTTTTATCGAAGTAATCCTTCCACCAATTTAACGTTCTTTCCACCTCTCTTTTATCGCTGTCCAATACGCTACAATCTATGCATATACCGTAGTATCACCCGAGCATTGTATTCTCTCTTTAAATTTTTTAATTACACCAGTCATATATTGCGATAAATAACGGGGGAAAGATAACACTTCCCTGTTTAACATTAGGTTGTGACTCTAAACCACTTAACATTTTCATATCCAGTTCTTATGTTGCACAAACATGGATCATATGTGCTTTTGATAGTTGTTTTTAGTCTACCTCTAAAGCTCTAATTTCATACTTTTCTTCCAAACACTTCCATAATTTATTTCTAGGTTTTGTGTCGAAAGCCTTTTTAAGATCTATAAAGGCAATGTATAAGTTATTATTGAATTCCCATGATGTTTTTATGATCATTCTTAGCGTGAAAATTAGATCCGATGTACTCCTATTATGATTATTATTATTCTTCCAGCTGCTGTGGCTCCATAACTTGCCTAGCTTTTTACCAAAATTCTTTCATAAAGTTTAGCATTGTGACTCATTAATTAATGATATACCGCGATAGTTTTCACATCTACGTGAGTCCCTTTGTATATGGGTAAGATTATCGTTCTTCCCCATTCCTCTGGAACCCTCCCTTCTACCCATGCCTTATTTAACAATTTCAAAATTATTTCCTTCAAATGTTCCCCACCTTCTTTAATAAGTTCTATGGGTATGTTATCAATTCCAGATTTTCCAGCCTTCATTTTCCTTAAGGCTTCCTCCAATTCTGTTCTGCAAATTTGATTATTATTATTATTTTCATCGTCTTCATATATATATATATATATATATATATATATATATATATATATATATATATATATATATATATATATATACTCTTCTTCTCTGCCTTCTCCATCTTGAGTTTCATCGTTTAACATATCATCAAAATAATTTGTCCATTTCTTATTTATTTCTTCAGTTAACACAATCACATCTCCATTCTCATATATTGTTTTGTTTCTCTTTCCAATATGATTTTGCAAGTCCATATAACTTTTTCTGATTTCCTCCTAAATCTTGTTCCAAAATATTGCCAAGTTCCCTTCATACTTCTTCCTTTGATCTCTTTTTCGCTTGTTCCGCTTCATTTCTAGCCATCACAGTGTTTTTTATGTTGGAAGGAGGGGCCAAGGGGGAATGCCCCCAAAACGCCCCCCTCCCTCATAGAAGAAGAAGAGAACCAAAGGTCCAGCGTTTTCGAGATGCCTGGGCACTCTGCGTTTGGAAGACTGGAGATCATAGACAGGGGGAAAGATGGATTGAGGAAGATTGTTCCAGAGTTCATCGGTTGAGTTGGTGAAAAATTGAAACTACCGATTGACCCTTGCGTTAGAGAGTTGGATAGAAAAGGAATGAGAATATGTCGAACGTCTGGTACTGCGTGCTCTCCTTAAAGGAGGAGGCACGCAGTTAGAGAGTTCAGAAGAGCAGTGTCCGTTATAATAGCGATAGTAAAAAGAAAGTGAGGCAACATTGCGGCGAAGAGAGAGGGATTGAAGAGAGTTAGTGAGAGGCGGGGAATTGATGAGACGAAAAGCCTTTGATTCCATCCCCTCAAGTAGAGCTGTGTGGGTTGAGCCATCCCACACGTGGGAAGCGTACACCATACAGGAGCGGACAAGACCCCTGCACAGAGACAAGAACTGAGTGGAGATGAAGAAACTGCGAAGCGGGTACAACACACCTAACCTTTTAGAAGCTTTTTAAGAGAGTAAATGTGATTATTTCCAGGAAAGATCACGAGAAAAGGAAACACCAAGAATGTTTAGAGAAGAGGAGGGATTGAGTTGTATATTGTTGAAGGCAGACTTGTTTTCAAGTCAGTTTTATCGAGTCCGAGTCAAGTCGCGAGTCTTTAAGCGCGAGTCGCAAGTCGAGTCTCAACTCAGTTTTGGCGAGTCTCAAGTCGAGTCTCAACTCAGTTTTGGCGAGTCTCAAGTCAAGTCTCAAGTCAATATGGATAAGTGAAAGATAGATGTAAGATGCGTGGAGTGATTTCATATGTAATGGATAAATCTCGTTAAACTGCACTATTAGTGCCAGAGATGTTATCATTGTTATTTGCTAATGCTAAAGAAATTAAATTAAATGAAAGAGGGTAAGTGAATCCAACCCCTTTTTAATCACACGCATGGTTGCCACTTGCCAGGTCCTAATTTTGTTTTATCGCCACAAAAATCAAACTTTATCGCCAAATATCGCCAATAAACAAAAATTATGGCGAAATTGTCACCAGGCATAAATTCTTACATTGTACCCCAGAAAAACAAATTTACTTATTATTGAAAAATTGTTTGTATTTATTACGCAATTCAGAGTTCTGATATTTGTTAAATTTTTATGATTACAGTGTATGTAAATAAACAAAATATTCTTCACAGCGTGCATCCATCCATCTTGGAATCATTTATATTGTCTGTTAAAACAAGTAAAGTGTACATTTATATGGGTTTGACATGATTGGGAAAAATACTCGAGTTATTTCATCCAAGTCACAAGTCAGAAGAGGCAAAGTCTCGAGTCAAGCCAAGTCATATGATACCCAAGTCTGACTGAAGTCTCAAGTGAAAAAAAAAATAGGGACTCGAGTCCGAGTTGTTAACTCGAATCCCCATTTTTGGTTGAAGGTAAGGGGATAGTCGTGCGGAAGATTGTGACGCGTAGACAGATGAAGGAAGTGAATTTTTGAGACATTGAAAGCCACAAGGTTATCTCTGCCCCAGTCAGAGATAGTAGAAAGATCAGAGGTCAGGTGCATCATAGCAGTACTACGCGAAGCATGAAGTGACTGTTGAGAAGGATGCTTTGTGTAGCGGGTGGAGAAGTGAAGAGTGGAATCATCGGTATAGGAGTGGATAGGACAGGAAGTGTAACTTAAAAGATCATTAATAAATTAAGGGAAAAGAGTGGGTGATAGGAAAGAGCCCTGAGGAACACCACTATTAATAGCTTTAGAAGAACATTGGCCATCTACAATCGCAGCTATAGATCGGCTCGAACGGAAATCAGAGATGAAGGCACAGATAGAGGGAAAGAAACCGAAGGAGAGCAGTTTGGAAATTAAGTATTTGTGCCACACTCTATCAAAAGCTTTTAATATGTCTAGCGCAATAGCAAAGGTTTCGCCGAAATCCCGAGAGGAGGATGACCAAGAGTCAAAGAGATATGCGAGAAGATCGCCAGTAGAGCGTCCCATGCGGAACCCATACTGACGATCTGAAATAAGGTTGTGAGAAGAAAGGTATTTAAGAATCTTCCTATTGAGGATAAATTATAAAACTTTAGAAAGGCAAGAAATCAAAGCAATTGGACGATAGTTGGAGGATTGAGAGCGGTCACCCTTCTTTGGGACAAGTTGAATGGAAGCTAACTTCCAGTAGGAAGTAAAAGTACCAGATGAAAAACAAAGACGAAGCATAGAAGCACAGTTATTGAGAACAACAGGAGGGACACTGTCAGGACCGTACGCCTTCCTGGAGTTGAGCCCATATAGGACAGAAAAAACATCTTTGGAAGAGAGAGTAGAAGAGAGTAGAAGATGGGGGAACAGGACCGGAATCGTTCATGTTTGAGATGGAGGCGAAAGTTTGAGCGAAGAGTTCAGCCTTATCAACTTATCAGCAGAAGAGAAGGCAACTGAACCGTCGAAATGGAAAAGAGGAGGGAAAGTAGTAGTTGTTGGATAGGTTCTTGGTTCGGTGCCAGAAAGAACGAGAAGAATTAGAATTAGATCAGTTTTCACACTTTTGTCTCATGAAGTTATTTTTAACCGCACCATTGCTTATTTGATTTTTTTAATGCCTTCCTTCTATTCATACCCATTGGAACTGTTCCTCGAGATACCTGGGCAATTTCGGCGACTTTTGTCACTGAGACACCAGCCAGACGGGCTCCCACTATCATACTCCCACTATCATATCATACCACTATCATACTCCCACTATCATACCCCGTTCACAGTCATTAACATCTTTTTCAAGTGCCACGTTCTACTTATTCTGCAGAAACAGCAAAAATCATTATTAGCATATTAAAGTACTAGATTATCTTAGTATTGATCTGCATTTACATATCGATTTAGTAAAATATATGACACCATTAATGATGGCGGAAAGTACACCACCGAAAGTGCGAGTGTTT
The DNA here is from genome assembly GCA_023014485.1 of Bathynomus jamesi. Taxonomy (NCBI): domain Eukaryota; kingdom Metazoa; phylum Arthropoda; class Malacostraca; order Isopoda; family Cirolanidae; genus Bathynomus; species Bathynomus jamesi. Next base: position 65,206 of record JAJOZX010012401.1, on the reverse strand, counting down.
CCATTATTCTGTCGAATCTCTCTCTCTCTCTCTCTCTCTCTCTCTCTCTCTCTCTCTCTCTCTCTCTCTCTCTCTCTCTCTATATATATATATATATATATATATATATATATATATATATATATATATATATGGGTGGTCCAAATCCATAGGGGGAAATTTCAAAATTGTCTTAGATAGTCTCCACAAGTGTGGTTTTTGTCCATTTAGTGTCCACATGGTCTGTGCAAAATTGCAGCGTGATTGGTGAATATTTAGAGGTCGCCCCACTCTGAATATATATATTATATAATGTACTTTTTCTTTCGTAGGTCCGATGGCTCAAACTCGATCAATTCCAAAAGTTTGGCTTCTAGGGATGGCAACTGGAACTTTATCCACGTCAAGGCTCCCTACATGCCTTGACGCCCTCCTCTTGGGGCAATACCACCACATCAATCAAAAGCAAACCACCTCCGACAGTCTGAACCAGGCATGCCAGAGGGTGATTGAAGTCTGGACCCGAGCGCGGATCCCAACTCAACGGATCGACTCCTGTGTCCGTAAGCTTTCAAAGCTTTTAGACCGCTACAAAACACTCAAGAAGCACAGGACCAGGCAACGTGCCAGCGATAGAATGAATGAAGACATCTTCAAAGCGGACATCCAGGAACTGTTTGACATCGCAACCAGTGATGCCATGAGCACAATCGTCAACGTTGAGGACCGAAATTTCCTGTCCATGCAGCGCAAGGACGTCAATTCTTGCAGCATGGCTGGCATTGATAAGGAAACGACTACACAAGAGGACAGAAAGCGATCCAGAATGGAGAAGGAAGCCAAGAGGAAGGCAAGGCATGAAGCAACACAGAAAGATTGGGAAGAAGCAGGAGTGTCATCAATTGATCTTTCCTCTTCTTCTTCTTCCCCTTTTTTCGCAAGACGACGACGACTATAGACCATCGGTTCCGATTCCTTCTTCGTCTGAAGCTCCGGCACCAAAGCGTCCCAAGAACAAGGTTACGAACATTTTCCAATCTCCAGAAGTCATTGGAGCAATGGATCGCACCAATCTTTCTGACCGGAATGCTGTTTTCGTAACTGGAGCTGTATTACAGGCCGCGGGGCATGATCTGTCTGGGATGACGTGCTCTCGGAGCTCTATTCATCGCTACAGAGAAAGTGGGCGAGAACAGGCAGCTCGAGAAGACCTAGAATCATTCTCTCTAGAAGACCCTGTCCTTCTCCATTGGGACGGAAAGCTTCTCCCCGGCATTGAAGGGAAGAAGACGAATGTGCATCAGATAGCAATCCTTATAACATTCAATGGACAGGAGAAGCTGCTTGGTGTCCCAAAGATGAAACAAGGAACTGGAGAAGCACAGGCCCAGGCATGCCTTCAAACTATGAAATTATGGAACGTGGAACAGCATGTGAGAGGTCTCGTCTTCGATACCACTGCGTCAAATACGGGTTTACATCGCGGAGCCTGTGCCAGGATTGAAGAAGCATTGGGTCACGAGCTAGTTTGGATCGGTTGTCGACATCATATACTTGAAGTCGTACTTGCTGATGTCTTTGCCTCAATATTTGGCTCAACAGGAAGTCCTGAAACAGGCCTTTTTAAGCGATTTCAAAAGGAATGGCCATCTCTCTCCCACGAAGCATTTGTCTCAGCATCGGACAGCTTGTTCGAGAACCCTCAACTCCAAGAGATGAGAAAAGAGATGCTCACTTACTTACCTAACGCTCTTCAGGCAAGCCAACCTCGTGACGACTACAAGGAGTTCCTTGAATTATCTTTGCTCTTCCTGGGGGGAAAGACTGGTGGTCAACTCTTTATCCGAGCTCCGGGTCCCATGCACCACGCGAGATGGATGGCGAAGGCGATTTATGCGCTCAAAAACTACCTCTTTCACTATCAATTCAAGCTCACAGCACGCGAAGAACGAAACATGACTCAGCTGGCTTTATTTGTCAGTCTGATTTACGTCAAGTACTGGCATGAAGCGCCAATGGGGACACAAGCTCCTCTCAATGATCTCAAAATGCTGCATCTTCTGGAAAAATATCCACACGGAGGAGCTGCACAAGCGGCGAAGACAGCTCTAAGACGCCACCTGTGGTACTTGTCGGAGCATCTGATTGGACTGGCCTTCTTCGATAATAGGATCGATCCTGATACCAAAAGGAGAATGGTTCAACACCTCCAACATCCCGAAAAGAATGGCTGCCCCCGACGAATCGACATGGCGGAAGCTGGTGTTGAAAATGATGTGGCATCCTTCGTCACGAAAAGGACATTGACCCTCTTTGATGCCTTGAAAGTTGGAGGTAAGGAGGAAGCGCGCCAGTTACTTCAAAAAGATCCACGGGAATGGCCAAATGACAAGAACTACAGGGAACTTAGAGATCGCGCCTTAAAGATGAAAGTCGTCAATGATGCTGCCGAGCGAGGTATTGCTCTCGCACAACGCTACAATGACACTTTGACACGAAACGAGGACCAGAAGCAGTACCTCCTACAACTCGTAGCCGCCCACCGAAAACAGATACCAATACCATCCAAGGCGACTCTGATGCAGAAGAAATAATGAAGATACACCCATTATCATGTCCTATTGTCTTACTGTTTTCTTTCATATTCTTTGAGAACCAAAAAAAAATTTAGTTATTCAGTTGTCTATATATTTTCCCAAATTTTCAAAAAGGGGGCAAGTGGGGCGACCCCTAAATATTAACCGAATAACGTGAAACTTTGCACAAATACTGTCCACACCAAGAGGCATAAAACCAACCTTGTGGAGAGAACTTAGTCGATGCTTTAACTTTTGGACCACCCTAATATATATATATCAGGGCTGTGCGGGTCTATTTTGCCATTTCCTATTAGATTTAATCTGATACCAAAGGACATTTCCTTCAACCTTTTCCGAACTTAATGTTATGTCAAAGAAGCCTTGATTTAATTTAACCTATGACTTCATGTATCTCATGTCACAGGAAATCTTATAATATATATATATGCTACGCCAAAACATCGAAATCGCTCAGTGAACGAAAATAACAGCCACAACGCGTTGTGGATGCACCTGAGTGACCACACACCCATGTTAGATATTTTTTTCACTTCATGGCCGTTCTCGAACAACCACAACCCGTTGTGGACGATTCGGATATGATAGGGCAGTCAAAAGTTGACCGAAAAAATTAAGAAAGTTGACCTTACGAATTGAAAAAATTGACTTATAAAGTTGCCTTTACTTTCAATAATAAAAACGATACTTTAATTACTTATTCTTGCTCTTCTACATCAGTTGACCGATTGTGGTAGTAAATTATGAAGTATTTGCCGACATTTTCTGGCAAAAAATTGCGATCCTTACTTAATAATTTATTAAGCATGGAGAAAGATCTCTCTACAGCGGCAGTTGTTGGTTGACATTGCAAAAGCTGACCATAAACTGTTGGTGAGATTTCAGGTCTACTGAGGTTAATTATTTCACAAATACCATTTGTCTTGAGTCTTGTTTCAATGTATTGTTTGACTGAACACATATCTTCGCCAAGGTTGATAGAAGAAATGGTTTCATATGCCTCTCTAATGGTGCAATCAGATGCTTCCATCCTAGTCACTAAGCTAGCAATCAAACTATAATTCATTTTGATTGACATTAGTTGCTTTGGCAGTTTTTCATTAGCAACACTCTCTTTAGCCTTCTGAACAATGATTCCTTCATCTTCAAAATTTTCCACAATTGTCTTCACATTTGGAAAATTGTCTGCATAATAAAAAGCAGCGTTCAGCCAGCTTGCCCAACGTGTTACAATCGGTTCTGGAGGAGTTCCTATTTCAGCAAACAATTCCTTCCTTCTTTTGTTTTTAAGAGTAGAAGCCTTGACACATGCAATTAAAGTGTCAACATCACTATAAAATGCTCTTATTTGCATCGCACAATTACGTAACAGATGCGCAAGACACGTTACATGGAAAAGTCTTGGAAAAACTTGCTTGAGTGTCGCTCCAGCTGACACCATGTAACGAGCTGCATCAGACAGAAGTAAACAGAAATTTTCTCTTGGTATCTCGAATTCTTTTACAGTATCGTCAATCTTGTGTATGACAGTTCGTGCATTAACATTTCCAAGAAGAACATCGCACCTGATTAAATATGTTTTCTTGGGAACATCAATAGATCCAGCAAGTATGTTCAAATATTTTGAGCCCCTTACTTCACTTTCATCAACAATTAGGAAAACTAATTTACCCTCTAGCAAATGTTTTATTCTACTTAACTCGCTTTCTGCCTGTTTCATTGCTATTGATCTGCAAGTTGACACGCAAGGCACTGCTACACCTAATTCAGAGAACAATTGTTTCACATGAGGGTTGCTCAACTTATGAAGAGGTATGTTGGCTGACAGAAATGTAGTCACAAGTTTTTCCGAAAAATCTGAAGACTTGTACTTTAAAAGGGTTTGCGTCTTTTCATTTCCCACATTTTGGTCTATACCACGCTGGTGCTTTTGGGTAGAGCGATGTTTATCCACAAAAAAGGATTTGTCATGCTTGACCACAACACAACAAATCTGACAGTATAGCTCATTTTTTCCTGAACAAATGAATTCATTAGGATATTTTGCAATTATAGCGCGCACTTTAGCAATAGAACTAACTGCAACTTTTGGCATTTTAAATATCTGAAATCAAAAGAAATCGAAATCAGTGAAATCACAAATCAGAAAAAATCACAAATCAAAAATGGTAACCAGTAACCACAATACATACAACAACCACATCCAAAACAGAACGGACATAACTGAATAAGACAAATACGAGCAGCGAAGTTGCCAGTTAACCAAAAAGATGCCAATTTTTAGTTATTTTAATTATTTATTCCAAAAAATTGACTTTATTTACCTCTGCTATTTTTTGACCTAACAGGTAAAAGTTGACGTTTGGTTGACCTATTAACTTTGGTAATATACCCCCTACAGGTGTTTTTATTGCATTTTCAGTCGTTTCCGTGAAAAGTGCCCCATAGGAAACAATTTGACTTTATTGACTTTTGACCGCCCTAGATACGACCACAACGCATTGTGGACGATTTGAAAATTATTGAATGCCCGGTTAGGTTAATTGAATGGCCAGTTAGGTCAACTGTACGCCCTTGACGATTGGTTAGGTTAAGTCGTGTTATTTTCGTTTTAGTTTTAACGAAAATATCACGGCTTAACCTAACCAATCGTCAAGGGCGTACAATTAACCTAACCGGCCACTCAGTTGACCTAACCGGGCACTCAGTTGATCTAACCAGTTGGTTAATTTTTACATTTACGTCTCATTCTCAAGTTGCTTAAAATTAATCGAAACCTATGGGAAAATTATCGATAAGCATTTTTTAAAGGACTGTATCTTTTTTCTAGCATATCTGCTTAACTTTGCTTTTTAATCGGTGAATACGTCGATAAATATACGGCGTGTTTATATCATTTCAATATACGTCGTGTTTAAATTAGTGATGGGACGATACCAAAATTTTTAACGATTCCGATTCCGATACCACTAAAAAGTCTCGATTCCGATACAATTCTCGATTCCGATTCCGATTCTCAATATTTTTAAATATAATTCTATACTTGTTTTTCTGGAAATTGTCATATTTTACTCTGGTAAGATTAACTATTTACATTATGAGTATGGTAATATAAATTATAAATTATAATAGATTGGTTTAAAAATAAAAATCAACTGTAAGTTGTAACAATTCATTTTAATCTTCTTGATTACACATCATGGATATACATGTTTTAATGTATAGCTACAATACAATAAAAATAAAATTTGTTATCCTCTTTCATTTAAATTTTAAAGTTTACATTGCAAAACTGGTTCAATTAAAAGTTAAAGAATCGTTTTAAGAATCGGAAATCATGGTACAATTCTCTCGATTCCGATTCCGATTCCTGAAAAATGCTCGATTCTTCCGATTCTCGATTCCGATTCCGATTAATCGTCCCATCACTAGTTTAAATAGAGTTTGATGAAAGACATCGGTGTGTGGTCGTTTCAAATCGTCCACAACGCGTTGTGGCCATATCCGAATCGTCCACAACGCGTTGCGGTTGTTTGAGAACGCCCATGAAGCGAAAAAATATTTAACATCGGTGTGTGGTCACTTAGGTACATCCACAACGCGTTGTGGCTGTTTTTTTCGCTCACTGAGCGATTTCGATGTTTGGGCGTAACATATATACACACACACACACATATCCAGAGAGAGAGAGAGAGAGAGAGAGGAAAAAATCTTAGGATGTTACTAAAAGTACATAAATGTCACATGATAAAGAATTAAAAATTTGTCAGAATTTTTTTTTTTTTTTTCCTTTTTTTCTCGAAATTTTGAGCAAGAAAGCTATTCTTTTCTTGTAGAGTCGAAATAAAAGATGCAATAAGTTCCTCTTCCGTGTGTGTGCAATAAGTTCCTCTTCTGTGTGTGTGTAAGAGAGAGAGAGAGAGAGAGAGAGAGAGAGAGAGAGAGAGAGAGAGAGAGAGAGAGAGAGAGAGAGAGAGAGAGAGAGAGAGAGAGAGAATTATTTGTACCCCATTTCCTTATCCTTATTTGCTTGTGACTTTTCTGTGCCATTAACTTTACTCTTCAGATGTGATTCACATTTGCTTCATTCGCTCAGTCTTTGGTTGCTTCTTTGCAGAGAAAACAACCTTGCATGATTACAACAACCAACTACCATGAATGATAAACTATTTAGCAAACGGCTATTAATGTTTAGACAAATACTCCTTATTTTTCTCGCATGGTAGCACACTTGAAATGGTTTGTGGTATCATCGCGTGGTTCAATCAATCATTTAAATTGGTTGAGGTAGCTTATTTATTGTACAAAATGTTCTAATCCAGATGTTCACTATATGAACGTTGAATCTTTACAGGAAAATAGTAAAAAAAACAATTTTTCCCAGTCATTGTGCATTATATACACTCAGGATACGTTCGCGGTGTGCAGTAACGTGTATATATATATATATATATATATATATATATATATATATATATATATATATATATATATATATATACTTCAAATGGACTGATGTAAGGTAATTGAAAATACAAACAGAACAAGCAATTTATCTCAATCTCTTTGTAAACCTAAACCTAAAGATGAGTCATCTGGATGGTATGAAATAGTATAATTGTTTTGTCGTGTTCAACGTACCATTCACAATCACAAGAGGGAATTATACCCTTCATACCCTTTGTTGACTAGAGCAATGGATCCCTATATTGTCTGTTGTTTAAATTCAATGAAGAGCTATGAAGGGATGCGAGAAAACAAGAATTCCTCTTTTAAAAGACTTTATTCTTCATTTAGTTTTATACCACAATTGTTGTCTATTTTTCCTGAGGTTATATATATATATATATATATATATATATATATATATATATAAACACAGCTATTTAAAAGCAAACTGAATTGAACTCAAAAGGGCTTTTTCAGCACTTCCGATATGTTTTTTTTAATTTCCTTTGTGGTTTAGATTAATGTTTTTAATTGTGAATAACTTGGAGACACACACTTCCACCCCCATCTATATATATATAGGGGGTGGGGTTGTGTATTTATAAGTTAAAAAGAGGACAAATTAATTCCCAAAGTCGTGCTTTCCTTTACAAATTTACATAATATAATTTTTTATATTTTTATTATTTATTAATTTTATTGTTAAAAACAAGTGACATTATTTAAAAAAATAATTATTTTTGAAGGGATTCTCTCTCTCTCTCTCTCTCTCTCTCTCTCTCTCTCTCTCTCTCTCTCTCTCTCTCTCTCTCTCTCTCTCTCTCTCTCTCTCTCTCTCTCTCTCTCTCTCTACTGCTAGGATAGTTGAAAGAAAAATAAACTTTTAATAACAGGAACCTCCCAAAGTGGACCGAAAGGTCTTTGAGGCTTCCTCTTGTCCTTGTAACTCCTTGTAACTCTCTCATACACTCACACACACTTTTCATGAGTTAATGTGCTGTAAAAGTTATCCAAGTCTAGAATATATATTGTATCTCATCTCTTCTATAATTATTATAATCGTATGACAAACGTAAAATAATAGATAGAAAAGGAAAGTTCTTTACATGAACCATTAACAAGAATAAGAACAACAAACCACTGAAATAAGACCTCAACCCACGTTTCGCCAACTTTTTACAACTGCATCATTCTCCGTTTTAGCGTTGGTTTATCCTCAACCGGAATCTGTTTTCCTTTCGTGAATTTACCTACAAAGCGAACGAGGCAATAGACCTACTTTTCTTTTTTATTTCATTCAGACGCACTTATTGATAAACTCAGTATATGAGGACCAGGAGAGAACTTTCTCTTAGGGTCTCCTACGGGAAGAATAAAAACAGTTTATTGGCTGTAAAACAGCGAGACTGCTTTGCATTTTTTACTTCTCTTCTCTGGAACGTCTTTGGAATGCCTTCGTTATCGTCTCAGTTCGAGGAAAACACACAGTTGCATTATGTAGAAACTGTTGAGGATATACATAAACTTTGTTCACCTTTTCAACATTTTCATAATGATTAGTTTTAAAAAGAGATAATAAAAGTGAACTTAAAGAAACTTAGGACGTACAATAGACCCTATATATATATATATATATATATTATATATATATATATATATATATATAAAGACAAACGCAGTAGGTACGTAAACATAGAAGTTTGTTAACTTCACTTAATTAAACATGTTCAGTGTAATCGCCACTTTTTCCTGACACAATATTCAACCTTACACAAATGTTTGACATAATTTTGGGAAAGAGCTTAGCTGGGATGTTGTTGATTACCTCATAGACCTCGGTCTTTAGGTCTTCAAGTGTCTTAGGTTTGGTAGAATAGATCCTGTCTTTTATGTAACCCCACAAAAAAAAGTGTCACGAGGTGTGAGGTCAGGTGAGTGAGTATGGGGGCCATTCCACTGCCTCATGAAGGGAGATTAGTCGCCCGGAAAAATGCTTCCTCAAAAAGTTGCGAGTTTCACAAGCAGTGTGTGGTGGAGGTGCTCCATCGTGCTGAAGACCAAAGACTTTGCTTTCTTTAAAGACTATAACCAAGTAAGACCTTGTATGGCCTTACTAGGCTATAGTCTATTGGTAGTGGTATCGTCTTTTCTTAACATCGTAGAAATTCTCCCTTCAACCCTGCACATATCAACCCAAAATCAACTCTATCCCCGCAATCTGAACACTGATTTTCAATTGATCAGCGATCTTTAACTGTAATGAAAATAACGAGAATTACGTCGAGATATTCATTTTTGCTTCTGACATTTCGGAGATAAACAAATGAACACGCCGTCAGAAACACCTGCACCTTTAAATGTTTTAGGAGGAAGGGAGAAATCCCAAATTAAATTTAATTACTCCGGTAACAGTCAATTGCAAAAGCAAATCCATTCCTCGCAATTCTTGTATTTTACCTTTTAAAGGACAGAATTAAAACGACTGAAAACAAAATAACCTTAAGCTGTATACAAGGGTCGACAAAAATAAATAGACACTTTTGGTGTTTTTCCATAATTTTTTATTTTGATAATAAAAGTCAATAAATAATAACAGATTTAGCGAATGAATACATTTAGAATCGTGTTGTTTTGCCCTTTGCATTACGTAAAGCTCGAATTTGCATGAACTTCCTTCCAAAGCAGTTCCGGCCCAAAGTTATCTCACGGTCTGGTAATATGTAATTGATGAAAACACTTTACGTGCAGCAATGAACACTGAACAATGCCTTGGTCAGTGGACGAGAATGTATCAGTGTTCATGGTGGTTATTTGAAAACTTTTTTCCAGAAAGTAAACTAAAACTCATTAAATTATTTATTTTTATTTGTGTGTATTTATAAATTTATTTATAAAATAAATATTATTGTATTACAATATTATATTACAATAATACTATTTGTTCTATGTAATTTTAATACATAATATCTATGTCAAGTTCAAATTATGATTAATACACAAACTAAATAATAATAAGCGGTAGCTGCAAATATATATATAATATATATATATATATATATATATATATATATATGGCGTGCAGTCAGGGTAAGCGGGCATGCGCCGCCTACCCAGTTAAAAGTCAAATTACAAAAAGGTCACTATATTACTACAGTAATCGAAAACTAATATAAAGTTATGATGCTTGTATAATATATATATATATATATATATATATATATTTTTTTTTTTTGCAGCTACCGCTTACCCTGTGGACACACCCACCGCACGCCAGTGTATATATATATATATATATATATATATATATATATATATATATATATTAATCTTTAATTATTATTATAGATATGAAACAAATACAGAGGCAATATGAAAATATGATACGAAAACAGTACAAAGAATTCATTGTAAGATACAAGAAATGAAATAATTCCTTAATGTCTAGATTAGACACGAGAAATAAACAAGTAATAGAGTAATGTACATTTAATCCTAGATTTTTATCAATATTCCATTATTAATCGAGATTTCAACTTGGTTTTTAACCAATTTACGTTCAAAATATTTTTTATATCAGCATTTAAATCATTCCATAGTTTCACTCCAATGAAACTGGGCAATTACAATAGTAATTACAGTAATTACAAGGATATATATATATATATATATACAGGGTGTTTGAAAACTTTCTGTACAAATTGTAATGGGGGATAGGCAACACCAAGACAAACCCTTTTCGTCTATAAGTGTATGTCCGCTGACGTCACCATTCGGCGCGAGAGGGCGCCGCTGCAATTGGCTAAAAGGTGAAGTGGGCTAGACTCGCGCTTGCCGCGGGCATTCTTAAATCGGACGTAGTACGCGTAACATGGAGCGCTTCACGACTGCTGAGATGGCTGACATGCATATGTGTATGGGGCTGCCAATGGAAACGGAAGAGCTGCTGTGAGGTTGTACCGACAGCGCTTCCCAAACAGACGTGTGCCAAACCACCAAACGTTTGCGCATTTGCATCGGCGACTGCGAGAAACTGGAACATTCCATGCAAACATGCATGACACTGGTCGGGAGAGAAACGTGCGCACTCCTGACATGGAAGAAGAAATCCTACGGCGATTTGAGGACAATCCAAGCGCAAGCACGCGAGGTGTTGCACGTATCCTCGGTGTGAACCACGACCTGGTCTGGAGTGTTGCACGAGCAGCAATTACATCCGTTTCATCGTCAGAGAGTCGAGGCATTACAACCCGGGATTACCCTCTTCGTGTGGAATTCGCACGCTGGTTTCTGCAGCAGACAGCGGTGCAGCCTAATTTTCCGGCTTATGTGCTGTTCTCAGATGAGGCCTGTTTCACACGTGAGGGTATGTCATGCATGTTTGCATGGAATGTTCCAGTTTCTCGCAGTCGCCGATGCAAATGCGCAAACGTTTGGTGGTTTGGCACACGTCTGCTTGGGAAGCGCTGTCGGTACAACCTCACAGCAGCACTTCCGTTTCCATTGGCAGCCCCATACACCATATGCATGTCAGCCATCTCAACAGTCGTGAAGCGCTCCATGTTACGCGTACTACGTCCGATTTAAGAATGCCCGCGGCAAGCGCGAGTCTAGCCACTTCACCTTTTAGCCAATTGCAGCGGCGCCCTCTCGCGCCGAATGGTGACGTCAGCGGACATACACTTATAGACGAAAAGGGTTTGTCTTGGTGTTGCCTATCCCCCATTACAATTTGTACAGAAAGTTTTCAAACACCCTGTATATATATATATATATATATTTTTTTTTTTTTTTTCCTATCACTCGCCAATTTTGAACAAAATGCAAATGAAAATTGACAGATTTTCTTACTTTTTTGGTGTATTTAATCGTACAAAAAAGAAGAGTACTTTACCTAAAATGTGTTTGTGGCTGAGTTTCGCTTGTAACTAGTACTAGGGGCTTCTCTTAAGTGTCGAATAGTAGTAGTCTGCCAACATACTGGGGCTATATCTTCTTTGGTACCGCTTTTCCATGGTTGATATATCCTGATGAAATCTTTAACCATGCTCATCGCTGACAGCGCCCAGGTTTGATGGGAAGAAGTCCAGGTGGGAGAGCGGGAAATGCATTTTCAAAGGCATGTTACACCCCATAGCTTGGTAAGCACTAAGGATTTGCACCACCAGGGAAACATAATTTTCTGATTTGACGCTGCCGAAGAAATTCGTAGTCGCTTCTTTAAAAGCTTTCCACGCTCTTCTTTCAACCTCATTCAAAGATTCATCAAATGCAGTGTCTTTTATCACACTTCTCTGATCTGTGAGCCCCACAAAAATGCCTTCTTTGATTTTCGCTTCGCTGATTCTTGGGAACTTCTGTTCTAGATATAGAAATCCAGGTCCGTCTTTATTCATAGATTTTACAAAATTTTTCAGCAAACCAAGTTTGATATGAAGGGGTGGTAAGAAAACTTTTGCTGGATGTACTAGGGGTTGATGAGCAACATTTTTCTGTCCTGGAACCGAATTTTGTCAAAGTGGCCACTCTTTCTGTGTGTAATGACTCCCCTTAGCTCGGCTGTCCCACTCGCAGAGGAAACGAGAGAACGTTGTGTATCCTAACTGTAAGACGAGGAGAAGCGCACTCACTTTCAGATCACCACAGATATGCCAAGAGTGCTTATCATAGTCAGTATGTTTTAAAAGTAACTGCATATTGTCATATGATTCCTTCATATGAACTTTATGTGCAATCGGAACCGAAGGATAGACATTACCGTTGTGCAATGGTACAGCTTTCAAACTCAACTCTGATGAATCGACAAAAAGCCTCCATTCCTTAGGATTGTGCTCTCGACCAAGTGCCTCCATGAGAGCGTTCACATCATTACAATACACTAAATCACTTTCTATAGAGAAAAACGATGTGAAGTGTGTCTGACGCTTACGAAATGGTGGTATTTTTACAGTCTTTTGTAAGAGACTCCAATCTTTTCATCTATAACCTAAGCGTTCATCCTGATTTTTAGACAGATTCAACTCTTTGACAAGATCATTTAATTCTGATTGAGAAATTAAGTGAGGTTCAATCCAATGAAGGTGGTTGAAATTGTGTATTCATGTCATCTTGTCTGTCCAAAGGTTCATTACGAGATTCATCATCAGATTCATCATCATCATCTAAAGTCCATGTTTTTGGTGGTTTTGGTACTGGCAAATCGTCATAATGTGAAAGAGGTCGCGTGGCTGATATATATATGTTATGATGTATATACGTAGTTTACTTAAACAAGTATATGTATATTATATATGAATAAGTAAATATAAATAATAATATGCATAATATAAAGATTTTATACAAAATAAATGACTAACAATAAATCTCGTATTATGATGCAAACTGAGGAATGCTATCTCGATCTCAAAGGGTTTTAAATTGCAAATCCCTCAAAACCTGTGGGTGATAGAAAACATCTGTTTTCATTTTTGTAATAAGCGTACAAAAGAACATAGGAATCACTCACATGTATTAAAAGGAGAAATCTTTGTTGAATAGTGATCTAATGAGCCAGGAGTTAGCTCTCTCTCTCTCTCTCTCTCTCAAATTGATTAAGCCTTAACTTTTGTAAGGCTTTTCATTTGAACGTTATATGAGCAGTACGAAATCCCTCAGTGAACTTGTTTAATATATATATATATATATATATATATATATATATATATATATATATATACACACACTAGTGGTGGACCGGATGTCAGTTTTTCAACATCTGCGGATGCGGATCTTTAATTTCAATATCCGCGGATGCGGATGCGGATATTTAGTTAATCTATCAATATAATATAGAATTATGAATATATGACAATTTTTCAAATTTCGTGATATTACTATTATGGCAGGCAATGCATAAGAATTAAAATTAATATTAATGTTTTCATTATGATAAAAATAATAACTTTCTCAAGAGTTTCAGCCACAGAAAATTCAATGAAACAAGTTTCATTCAATTTTCTGTGTTACCATTTATATTTTGAGGTTTATATATTTTTTTGTTCATTAATAATTAATACTTTACATGAAATGTGCATGACTGGGCCTTATAAGCTACTTTATAAGCTAATTTAATTGTAAATTGCATAATTTATTAGAGGTAATATCCGCATAACATCCGCAGTCAGAAGTGCGGATGCGGATGTTAAAAATGATGCGGATATCCAGTCCACCACTAACACACACACACACACACACACACACACACACACACACACACACACACACGCGAAGTTTGTTCAAAAAGTATCCGAACTGATGCGATTATAGACAGAAATTGGTACTTACAGGGTTTGGGGCTTAATCTTCCTCAAAGTTCGCTCCTTCTGAAGCCACACACTTTGCCCAACGATCCTGCCACTGTTGAAAACATTTTTCGAAAGCACTTTTTGGAATGACCAAAGGCTGCTGCGTCGAATTTCAAATTTGTTTGAGCTTCGGAAACAAAAAAGTCGCATGGAGCTAAATCCAGCAAATATGGAGGCTGCTGTACTTGGGGGGGGGGGGGTGTTAGCGTTTTTTGGCCAAAAATTGCTGGACAAGTTGCCACGAGAGAGATGGCGCGTTATCGTGATGAAGTATCCAGTCTCCGGACTCCCACTTCTGCGGCCGTTTCCTCCGAACTGCTTCACAAGGACGTCTTAAAACTTCAATGTAAAATTTCTTGTTGATTGTTTGTCCCTGTGGAACATATTCATGGTGCACAACACCTTCATAGTAAAAAAAAAAAAAAACAAGTAACATGACCTCATCATAAGAAATCGCCGCGAAACAAAACACGTTTAACTTTATCGGTTCACCACAGTGGACTGACGCTGCACAGTGAAGTGCAACCCTATCAGTCAACTTGACTCGACATGCAGAGACATATTTAGCACAGTCACAACTACAAGCGTGACCTTGTTCTAAAAATAAACACCTTGTCCAGATACTTTATGAACAGACCTCGTATATATATATATATATATAAAATAAATAATCTGACACCGCATTCCAAAAATTGCTATTAAAATTAGATATTTATGGTAATTTATCTCACAATATAATTATTTATTCATTTGAACCGAATGGAAACAATTTTTTTTATTTGAGTTGCCATTTAATCAAATTCAGAATTATTAAATTTGAGTAAAACATCGACAGCTGGAAACAAATATTAAGTTTTCTAAACTTCAAATGAACAAGAGTCGTTCGGAGGAAAATTAATTTACAATTAACGGTGGTCTCTCCAAAGACTAATAAAAATCGTGTGGCGTTAACCAGACTGGGATAGTAAAGAGACTCTCTCTCTAATTTTTTTATCTTTTGACTTTACAGCTATGACAGCGATGCGGAGAAACTCGCCGATTAAATAAAATTAAATGAAATCTATGGACAAAAAAAAAAATCAACATTCAGCAAAAATTCATAATTGGTTGAAAAAATAACGGTCAGGTTATTTTTAAGTCAGTTGTGAATTTTTAGCTGAATTTTGACATATATACATACATACAAGAGAGAGAGAGAGAGAGAGAGAGAGAGTTACAAGGAAAAGAAGTACCTCAAAAGGCCTTGCGGCCCATACCGAGGAGGTACCAATGGCAACGGCTGCCAGGGAAAATTTTCTACACCCTCAAATAGTTGTAAGATTTGGTCTAACCTTTTCTTGAAGTGATCCACAGAGGAACTGTTCACAACTTCTGAAGGTAACCTGTTCCACGTGTCACAGATCTTATACGTAAAGTAATTCCCATACACACTAGTCCTAAACCGTTTCAAATCGAACTTCCAACCATTGTTGCGAGTTGGGTTATCATTTAAACTAAACATACTTCTAAAATCGACATCGTTGAACCCGCGTAAGAGCTTGAAAACCTCGATCTGTTGGCTGCGCAGCCTCCGAGTTTCCAGCGAAAACAAGTTCAGGGCGCGTAAGCGTCGATTGTAGCCCATATGCCTAACGGAAGGGATTAACTTTGTGGCCCTCACCTGCACTCGCTCCAGCCTCTCAATATCTTTCCTGAGGGTGGGCGACCAGAACTGCACAGCATACTCCAGGTGCGGCCGGATCAGGGAATTGTACAGAGAGAGCACAATCTCTTTGTTCCGAAACTGAAATTGCCTCCTGATATAACCTAACAGCTTCTGGGCTTTCTTTTCCACCTCTACGCACTGTTTGGTAAACTTAAGGTCGCTGCTAATTAGCACACCCAAGTCCTTTTCCAAATCAGTCGCCTCGATATTACTCCCCAACATCGAGTAGTCCGACTTGGGATTGGCGTAGCCAATATGCATCACCTTGCATTTACCCAAGTTAAACGGCATTTGCCATTTTTCGGACCACTCTCCTATCCTACCTAGGTCCGCACGCAGTTTCTCGATCGCTTCGGACGTCCCAGTATTGGCCCCAAGCTTGGTGTCATCAGCGAATTTGGCGATCCGACTGATGCCACCGTCGATATCATTCATGTAAATGATAAACAACAGTGGCCCCAAAACGGAACCCTGAGGAACCCCACTAGTGACCGAGGCCCAACCCGAACTAACCCCTTTAATTACAACCCTCTGCCGCCTATTCTTCAGCCAGTTTTCAATCCACCTACCTACTTCCCCACCGATACCCAGTGCGTGCACTTTCGCCATTAGCCGGCGGTGAGGTTCCTTATCAAAGGCTCTGAAAGTCGAGATAAAGTATATCAATCGCCCTACTCTTATCATACTCACCCAACATGACGTGGAAAAACTCGAGCAAGTTGGTGAGACACGACCTATGCCGTCTAAACCCATGTTGGGAGTCCCCAAGCAGCTTGTAGGAATCCAAATGGTCAACGATCCTATCGGCTATTATCCCCTCTAATAATTTACCTACAACTGAAGTGAGACTAATGGGACGATAGTGCCCTGGACTTTCGTGATCCCCTTTCTTAAAGATAGGGGTCACGTTGGCTTCCCTCCAGACACCAGGCACCTGGCCCGTCTCTAACGATTTGTTGAAGACTGTAGCCAGATGGGGAGCCACCTGGTCGCGCACCTCCCGCAACACTATGAGGAGAAACTGGTCTGGCCCAGGAGTCTTAAACGCGCTCAGTTTGTCTATTCTATCGGCAACGACTGTCGCGGTACATCGAACACTATCCAGGCGAGCACCTTCGTGCCTCACGCCTGGCTCGGGGATGACGCGGGTGTCCTCCCTGGTGAACACTCCCGCAAAGTACTCATTAAGTACGTTAGCGATGTCCGCGTCGGAGGTTTCTAGTATTAACATAACTGAAGAACTCCTTAGGGTTCCCCTTGCAGAGGCTTTCCACCCGTAGTTCTTCGTTACGTTTCGCTAGCCTAACCTTCGCCTTCACTTCCCTACACAGGCGGACATACGCTTCAGTGTTCTCATGGGAACGATTGGCCTTCGCCCTCCTATACGCTACCTTCCTATTTCGGATAGCCGAAGCGATGTCACGACTGAACCACTTAGGCTGCGTTGAAGCAGGGGTGACCAGTTTTGAGGGTATGGCAGCAGACTGCAGCACCACAAACTCGTCCCGGAATGAGCTCCACACTCCCTCAACATCGCCGCCGACCTCTAACCCCATCTCACCTACGCTATCCCGGAGGCTAACAAAGTCAGAGAGAGAGAGAGAGAGAGAGAGAGAGAGAGAGAGAGAGAGAGAGAGAGAGAGAGAGAGAGAGAGAGAGAGAGAGAGAGAGAGAGAGAGAGAGAGAGAGAGAGAGAGAGAGAGAGAGAGAGAGAGATTATTTCTTCATCGGATTGTTCCCCACAACTGTGCACAAAATAATAAAAATGGTTATACAATTTGCAAAAATTAGGATGCAACATCTCAAGAGTTTAATGAGAATAAGTTTCAAAACTTATTAATTATTAAATTAAAAAATATACTCGTATATTAATTAATTTAATTAATTTCTCATAATTACAGAGCTGAACTTTGGAAACTGCCGAATTAGAACAAAATATAAACTCAATTACTGTAGAAATGTATAATTTAATGAAAATAAAATAAAATATATATATATATATATATATATATATATATATATATATATATATAATATATCAAATTAAGAATGTTTACACAGAATTCAAAATTCGAAATTCCAAAAACTCTTCAAAAAAACCCAAAAAAAAAACCGCAATATACATGATTAAGTTTTACAATATTTTTCAATTTTT
This sequence comes from Bathynomus jamesi, assembly GCA_023014485.1. Lineage (NCBI taxonomy): Eukaryota > Metazoa > Arthropoda > Malacostraca > Isopoda > Cirolanidae > Bathynomus > Bathynomus jamesi. The sequence goes on along the minus strand of JAJOZX010012401.1, from coordinate 46,981 downwards.
TTTTGCGTGTGAAACATTAATTTTAAATGCAAAATATCAGTTGTATACTTAGTATAAAATATAACATTTTTCAATCATTTTTATACCTGTTACTCGAAAAAAGCGATTCATAACTATATAATTTAACTTTTATTTGTATTTATAATTTGGTTATAATTTATAATTTATTTATAAAAAAATGTATGTTGTGGTAGAACTGCCTGCCGCTTTAATCCGGTGGATTTTATATATAAAATGTGCATACATCATATACAAACTTTTAAATAATTACATTTATATTTGAATTAAATTTTGTAAAAATTTCTCTCTCTCTCTCTCTCTCTCTCTCTCTCTCTCTCTCTCTCTCTCTCTCTCTCTCTCTCATCTATATATATATATATTGGAGTAATAATGTCGTCGGATGCAGAATTCAGAGAGCACAACAACATCAAAATTACAACGGCTAGAAAAATAATGGGAATCATCTGGAGGAGCTTCCGCAGCAGAAAAGCAAACATCATGCTCAAATTGTGGAATAATTGAGTATTGCTCAGTACTCACAAGCCCATACAGAAAATGAGACAATGCGAACATTGAAGCTGTACAAAGGACTTTTACGTCTAAGATAGCGGAAACGGAAGGTGAGATCTACTGGTCTTGTCAACAATCCCTGAAACTCTACTCTCTCGAAAGAAGGCGCGAGCGTTACACAATAATAGACATATGGAAAATACTTGAGGGCTCTGTCCCTAACCTCAGGAATGAAATAGAAACAAACTGGAATGAGAGAAGAGGCAGATTTTGTATGGTCCCAGCGGCGGTGGGACAAGGGGCCATGAAAATGAGGATGGAAAATACCCTCAGAATACGAGGCCCAAAGCTTTTCAATGTCCTACCGAAAGAAGTGAGGACTCTCCAGCACACCGACCTGAATAACTTCAAGAACCAGCTGGACAGATTCCTGTACAAAGCCCCTGACCAGCCATACGTGGCTGGCTACGAGGGCAGGAGATCAGACAGCAATTACCTCCTTCACCAAATCTTGCAAATGAGGCGGGATGCTGCAGAGGGGTCAACCGCAGGTCGATCCTGAACCGTCGTTCGAACTTACATATAACATAAAGTAAGTACATATATATATATATATATATATATATATGAGGCGTCGCGAGTACGAGGGGCGAACCCGCCGAACCAGTTTTTAGATAAACGCATTTAAACTTTGTTACTATTGTGTACAAGGGGCACATAACGCAAATACACGCATTGAAAATAACTACAATTTGAGCGTACGAGGCGGGTATTTGGCTGCCGCTATCCCAAGTTGTCTGTGAAGGGGGAGGGTTGAACTATGCGTTCGTGGTACAATTGCAAAATCGCCAATGTGGCGAGTTCACCCCTTTCGTATTCGCGCCGCCTCATATATATGTGTGTGTGGGCGCGCGCGCGCGTAGGCAACTGGGTACAAGTGAGGTCGAATGTATATAGCGAGGTAATTTTTTTTGTGACTTAACACCTCGGAACCTTATAAAAGTTATGTAAAAAAAAATCTCGGAACATTTTCATTGGCGGAAAAAGATACGGTGGTCCTTTTTAGGTAAGTTACGCTACGTTAAGTTAGGCCACATTAGGGAGTATCTCACTATTTAGTTACTTAACAGAAAACACCCTTCGAGCCCTCAGATGTGTCCGAAACACTTTTCACCCTCTTTTCAGTTCGATAACACTAAGGTTAGGTTAGGTTAGGTTAGGTTAAATTAGATTTGGTTAATTAGTGTTTTAGATATGTGTGTGTGTATGTGTGAGAGTAATAATAATAATAATATCAATAATAATATGTGAGATTGATTAACTTCTTTCGTAGCAGGGTCATTCCATAGTGTCGCTCGTAACATTTTGGAGCAACTTATTGTTACATTTCTCGTCATATTTCTGTTAATTATAGAGCAATTGAACTTTCCTTACTATTTGGTATTGAGAGATGGTCAATGAACACAATGATGTGTGTTTCAGCAAAATCGGCCAAATACTTTGTTTACAGCAAAAGTTCAAAGTTGCAGTGTGGCTCGTAACTACAATGCAGCCAGCACCTACACTTGTACCGTCAAAAACTAAATAACCAAGTTACCCCCACTGTCCCAAGTATCCCCAGTTGACGGTACTTACATTTGTCTGAAATCGCGCGATTTGTGGATATCTACGGGAAAAACGTAATACTACTTCGAAAGCCAACAAAATTTGCTACAAATTCAGCCCCAGCAATTAGCTCTACAATTTTCATTCCCCCCCCCCTCCCCCTCATCCCAGGGGAAATGTGTAGTGTCGCTCGTAACCGTGCGAATCTGTGGACCCAGAATACTTTATTTGCACCTTAAACGCATACATAACTAATGAATACTATAGTGGACAACACACACACACAATAAAGATAACTCAAATTCCAACACAGATTTGAAAACTAGACACTTTCCCGGTTCCAGTGGTGTATAATATGTTACTTTTTGATACATTTTTAAATTTCGGCCTCAGGATGACAGTTACGTGGAATGACCCAGCAGCAAAGGTTATGTAGTAGGGTGAAGCTAGAGCTTTACTTGGAATCCGAACCACGGGTCGCTGCATCATCTGAACACAAATGACCCATTCCACTACTGATCAGACCCAGCGTCGCTCAGTGTTGCGACGCATCCACGACGTATCCGCGCGTGTGTGTGTGTGTGTGTGTGTGTGAACATATTCTTCTGCTTACATATATTTCTGCTCGTTAGTGTCCAAATTGTCTCAAGTCTGTGAAAGAAATTTGAAAGAATAGGCAAAAACGAAGTCTAAAAAAGAGTTGGAGAATGAAGGGGCGATTTTCAAGAGTGATTTGAAAGTTGGTCAAAATCCAAGATTGGAACGCATCAAAATTCAAGAAAGAACTGTAAAAATGCAGATCCACACAAGATGAAATTACGGACCGGTGCAAAAGGATTGGAAGTGGGGGGAAATTGCGTGTAAGATGTCTGGCTTAGATTAAGGAATTATGGGTATGTTGGGGGATGTATGAGCTGGTCTTGGGGGCAAGGTTTTACGTTTTATGGACACACACACACATACATATATATATATATATATGTAAAGAACGACGCTTGTATAGGAGAATATTCCGCGCAAGATGAGAGCGAGAGAACGAAACAAATGAAAAAATGAGGTAACCACCCGGGAATCGAACCCGGGATCTTCCGATTGCCGGTCAGATATGATAACCATTACACCACGGGCCTCACTCAATCAAATGCCGTAATTCCTCTACATACGCGCAGAAACCAATGCCCCAAGGGGGCACCTCCCGCATGCCGTACATTACATACATTTAAACTGCAAACACGCAGTATAATTAACGTAAAGAACGACGCTTGTATAGGAGAATATTCCGCGCAAGATGAGAGCGAAGTTGTGCGAAACAATAAGTGAACCCATCCATTGCAATCGATTTGCATGGCTGTAGGTGGAGAATATGTTTTGTACCTACATTTAACAAACCTTTTGCATATCTGGCAAAACTATCTTGGCATTCGAAAATAGTTTTTTACGGATGTATAATCGCACACAGGAACTTTTGTGCGCTTAGTTGTGAAAATGAAGCCGCGCCAAAGTAAGTGAACCATTTTTGTATCGTCATAAATTTGTTGAACAAAAGTGCTTTGCTTAAATATTTCATTCCGTATAAAGTACCGTTCCTAGTAGGAACGTAGTGATGTCATTTTAAGATGATTGATCACATTTGTAAGTAGTTTCCTTCGCATTTCAAGCATCATTTTAGTGCAGATAACGTAAAGATATCCATCCGTAATATCTATCGGGTATCATGCCTAGATTGAAGGAGCTCTCGAATGACGTACGGAGGGCCATTATTAATGCTCAAACATCTGAGAAAGGGTATGAGAAGATATCTGCGAAATATGGAAGCTATGTGTCAACTGTTCATCAGATCACTTACAAATGGAGTCATAAAGACACGACAACCTTGCCCAGAAGTGGCCGACCACCGAAGAAGATCTCACTCAAGACTAGAAGACTCATTCGTAAAGTTAGCAGTAATTCAAGAGTGACACCTAAAGACATTCAAGGATCTTTGGAAAGCGCCAACACGCACGTTCATCGTTCCACAATACGAAAAACCCTGAACCGATCAGTCAACAGACGAAACTTCGCTAGGGTCTACCTGGACATACCCCTACCACTGGGAAAAGGTACTTTGTCTCATTCGTCCAAAGTACCTTCTCCAGCCACAGCCATACAAATCGATTGCAATGAATAAGTTAATTTACGTTTTCACACAACTGTATATCAGGGATGACATACTGATATACGTGTATAGAAATAAGGGAGCAAGTGTAGTTTACATCCCCCTGACGCAAAAGGGGACACAAACTACACTAGGTCAAAGTTGGAGAACGTAAATTACACTAGGATCTTTAGGAGACATTTTTTAAATGAATCCATCAAATAAAACGTTAAAACTAACGAAAATATTACGACTTAACGTAACCAATCGTCAATATATATATAATATATATATATATAAATTGACGATTGGTTAGGTTAAGTCGTAATATTTTCGTTAGTTTTAACGTTTTATTTGATTAGGTATACGCGGACAAAGTTGGGGAACGCAAACTACACTAGGATAATGTAGGGGAACGTAAACTACACTAGGCACCACAGGGGGACGTAAACTACACTTGCTCCGAAATAAGTGTAGGTGTTAAGATAAGTATATAAATAAATTTTCAATAAGACATACATATAGAAATTCGGGTGACTATGAATAACACTGGTCAACACTCATTTTATTGCCAATCATATTAGAGTGATTTTGGGGTAACTTTGTGGTGCTGATTCCGAATATGACATCGGTTTTGTTAGATTGGCTCTAATTTATGAGATAATTGGTACCCCATTGAAACACGTAAAAATGCAAAAAATTTAATGTTCAGGCGGAGCCTACTTACTGGTTGGGTGGCCGATGACTTATATACGGAGGGGGAATATTCTAGAATGATCGCGGAGTAAACACTAAGAATATTCGCGTGTCTCACCATCTAGAATGTTCCGGTAGTTTCCCATATGCACGCGTTATGGTTACGTTTCCTATTAATTGAGGGTATTCATTATCTCAAGAACTAGAGCCAAATCGGAAAAACTACTTTCATTTTGGAATTCAGCAACCCCAAAATACCCTAAATTCGTACGAATTTCCTTGGCAACGAAACAAAATTTTTTTTGTTGAGCTGTGTAATCAAAGAATCAGAAGTAGTCGTCTTTGGAAATAAAACAAGCTCCTAAAGGTAGATCGGTACTTCCTATATGGTCTTCCACCTCCCGTTTTACTTCCTAAAAGCTAGTTAATTGGATAATAAGACTGAGCCAAATAATAAAACTTTGTTACAAATGTTTTCATTGTTTTATTTTGAATTGATGGTGTAGTGAATACTCTTATTTTAGTTTTAAAGATAAATGTTAATTTTACCGTCTTGAATTTCGGAATAGCTATAAATTCATTTTAATTAGTTACCCATCATAATTCAATTGTAAACCACATTAATACTAATTTTATGTATACTGTATTATTTTATTGTATGTAAACATAATTAATTATATATCACAATTGTCAGTTAATTATTTATATTCAAATAATTATTTTAATCTAATACCATGTCCATTTTACAAATAAATAATAGAAAACCAAGGGTTATATTTTCCACCTTTGGTACTGTCACAGTTTCGCCTAACGGACTCAATACGGCTAGTGAGATAATCACTGGTTGGCACTTAACTAGCGGCAGTGCTTATGGCTACATCATCCAGGTTAACCTATACCGGATAGATGCGCTACGGTCCCAAGCCGTAGCTTGCCTAGGCCAACGACGACGACGTAAACCAACAATGGGATATGTATAGGCACAGATATGGGAATATTTTAATAGGTACAGTAGACCCTCTTTATTTCACGGTCCGATATTTCGCTTTCTCTATTTCACGGTACCCTAAATTACTCCATTTAATTTTTTTTATATAGTACGGTCTAAACGCTACTTCGCGGTAATATATAGAAAGTCTATATATTGTAATATATAAAACGATATATCGCGAAAACAATATTTCGCGGTAATCTCGTGAAATAACGAGGGTGTGTTGTATACCGTAAGGCTAAAAAAAATTTTGAGGTTAGTACACGTTAGAAGTATAGAGATAGAAACATAGAAGTAGAGTTATAAGTTTAAGTATATTGGTTTTAAGTTATGGGAATACCCATTATATTTAATGATCTGTTCTAACTTTACCCGCGTTTATGAATAACATTTACAACAACTGTTCAAGAACGACTTGCGTCTACCGCTCTGCAGCATTACTCCTCATTTCAGGGATTTAACGTAAGAGAGAGTTGCTTTCAACTTTCATCCCATAAAAAAATCCTAAACTACAAAAACTACAGTGGATGGGCTTAAAAAATAATTCTTTATTTAACAAAACAGCAGGAAATTACTGTAAAAGAAATATCAGACTACAGCACAATTACTGTATAGGAAATACCGGAATAATAATAAAAAAACAAAAGTTACGTACCCACACCAGGAAATACCAATACTATTCGGGAAACCTTTCATTGTAATGCCTTCAATAGGCTTTGAATTAATTTCATATTTTGTGTCTTTGAAAATGTGTTTCATTGATTGAAATATTCTACAAATAGAATTAATTTTAATACACACATTAAGGTTTCCTTCTGTTGATATTTTAAAAGGAAAATCTCGATGAATGGCAATTTTATAATTTAGGGACTTATAAAAAGGACCTTGAAATTTATTTAATTTTAGCAAGTTCTCCTCAATCCCTAAATTTCAGTAAATGAAGTATACAGTATATATATATATATATATATATATATATATATGTGTGTGTGTGGGGGGGGGAAGAGAGAGACGCTTCGGGCATTCTTTCGAAGCTTCTTCTTCTTCTGCCTTCACGAGAACACCTTGTTTCCTTTAGTTGCCTCTCTCATGCCTGAAACAAGGCGCCATTGTTCTTGACCAGAAACACGTCGAAACAAGGGGATGATGACGTCATAGCATCGCACTCGCCCGGCGAACTGCTTCCAACCCTCAGTCAGCGCTCACCATTCAAGATATGAAAACTTATCATAGCAGGTCTTTCTTCTAGACATATTTGTCATCTCCTTTTCAACCGTAAACACTCGTATTCATTTCGCGCACATTCTTGTAATTCATTTAATAAGCCACTGTGTAATTAATTGCCCTTTAATATAATAATATTAAATTCCAACAATTCGTGCATACATAATTGCATTTTGAATTTAACCAATTGTAACGTTATTTCATTGTGACATTTCTCATTTATTTTTGTTTAATTAGAGGAAAGAACAGCTCAGTTTATTCTTTTCCTTTTATTTTATTTTAGTCAAAAGATCTGGTGACCTTTCATGCAAAAGCATTTAATTAATCCAATTACACTTATAGTTCCTACAGTCAACCGGCTTTATAAAGTGGTGAAACCCCGCGGTGACAATCGAGTGGGTGGAGTGGTCTTTTGTGAAAAACAACGAAGACTTTTCTGCCTATTACTTAATCTGTTAAAGTATGTGTAGTGCACAACCCTTTCATTCCTGTGGTGTACACCTTTTTTTATTTCACTTCACTGACACCATTTATGTCGTGCGCAACCCTTTAATTTATGTGCTGCGCACCTTTATTTCTATTGCAACTTATTTCTTACGCGCGTGTTCTTTTCATTCAGGATGACTCGGCCTATCCACTCGGATGGCCCTTTAATTTGATATGCGTAAGTTCCTTCGGCCTACTGGAAGCCTACTTTGGATTTCAAACTTTAAATGTTAATTTACCCTCAGCTTACAAGAGAGGCCTATTGCAAGGTACCTAGCATAAAAAACGACACACGCCTTCTTATAAAGTTTATTAAAGTTCGCTCAAATTAGTACATAAATTCAAAGCAATAGGCTGATGTATGATCACCAATTTTGCTTACAATAAAATCCAATTATTAATTTAAAGAAAATGTTCACAAGTATTTTAGTCTAAACAATCATTTATACAGAGGTTTTTTTTATTTGCATGTAACAAAACACATTTGCACTAAATGAAATTGTCGAAATAGACGAAGGAATTGGAAAAATTGAATTACATATAAAACAGGTGGAAAGTTATTCTTGATTGTTCTGTGTAAGGACCGCAGATTTATTTCCAGAAAAAAAAAGTCCGTCCATTCAATTAGGTTTCCTCGTACAATAACGGAAGCGTTACGTAACACTTCCCTGGCTTCCCCCCCCCCCCCCCCCCAAGCCCACTCCAACACAGGATCGCGAATGGTTTCTGAGGAACCCTAATATGACGTAGACTTCATGTTGAACATTTGATGCAAAACAGAAAAATTTAAATTTAAAAGGAATCTCGCCAAGTTCCCCTTTTGCTGGTCGCTAACACTAAGTTCTTATGTAATTTCGCGTACGCAAACGCATTCAAATTTTAAGCACAATCGTGAAGCAGTTCTAATTCAATTTAGAAACTTTCCATTACACCACAAGTTCTAAAGAATTATTTGCCACTGTTAACTTTCGGAGGAACGACTACAACTGATTTGAAACTCTAAGTTACACCTCAGGATTACAAGAACTACTCCCTTTGGTGTCTAAAGGGCCTATCAAAACCATTTTCATTACATGACATCATTCGTACAAAAATTACTGATCTTCTATTGATCTTAATCTCAACTTCGTTAAATTCTACGCTCCGCCTTTCTTAAAGAAATTTTCAAATTAAAATTTAAAAATTAAAATTCAAAATTAAAATTTAAAATTTTATCTAGAGGGTTTCCCTCCGACGAAACCAAGAATAAACAAACCGAAACCTTACAAGGTTCAAAATGAAACGGACCCTTGTTAAGCTATATTTTCCCCTTTCGTACTCACCCATAAATCTAACCAAGACTGTCAAACACTAATTTCTCTTCTCGGATTACACACTCAGCCTTCGGCTATACCCAGGGTACCGGCATTCTTTACTTTGGTTGGTGTTCATTTTAAAAGATTTAAATTTTCACGCGAAATTAAATCGATTTCAAAATCACTTCACTCTTTCTTTCTACCCTTTTTATTTACATTTTCATATGAGATTTTTGCATACAAATTGACCGTCACAACATATGTCATAACCATTAATATATATATATATACTGTATATATATGAAAGAGGAAATTTATACCAAAGTCTATTTTGAGTAGCTCCGAGCCAGAGTGACTAACAGACACCCTTCGGTCAATTGCCTTTTTTTTTTCCCACCAGGCTGCAGTTCAAGGCCTTCTCTGTCACGTGTGTCATGAATATTACTCAACGTTGTACATAAAGTCTATAATCCATGACACACGTGACAGAGAAGGCCTTGAACTGCCGCCTGATGGAAAAAAAAGACACTTGACCGAAATTGGTCTGTTAGTCACTCTGGCTCGGAGCTACTCATTCATACATGATAAGATATGAAATTTCAGACTTTTTCCATCACATATCGCGTTATCCCCTTAATGAATCTTAAATTCTTGCCACGTAGCGCGTGGGGTGAGAACTATACTGTATTTCCTTCACAAAAAATACTCCTCTGATTTACAAGTATAACTTATCTACAAAAATTCATAAACTAATATATTTATCTTTTTAAAAACACCACCCTATATGCCTAATTTATCAGTTGGGCATATAGGCATATATGTTTACGCATAGAATAATAAATCTTAAAAAAGAATTAACTTAAAAACGCTTTTATCGCGGATAGTTTAGTTCGACCAAACAGCAGATGGAAGTAACCTTGGTTTTTCTTCCGCACGAATAGCTCATTCTGACGAACGTCAAGCTTGTTGATTCACTTTAGACCTACTTAACGTGGAATCCGAAGGAATCTGAACGACGACCCACCACGGATGGTCAGAAATTATAAAGTCCTCTCCCGAACTCAATCTCACGACTTCCCGATCGACTTCCCAGCGTATTAACTACTAGGCTACCTATTTATTTACCGACCAATTTTATTATATGGAAGAATGAACAGCTGGGTGAGATGAACGCCACCTGACGTCGCCGGGAATTGAACCCGGGACTAGTAGATTCGTAGTCAGCGATGCTAACCACTACACCACAAGCTAACATTCTAGTTAATCACTACGCAAAGATAAGTCACTTAAACAGAGACAACAACCAGAGACACGCAGACAGACAAACAGCCAGACACAAGAAAACCTACAGATTCGACACGACCATTACACCCTTCAATACAAACCAGACCACCAAGATCATCAAAAACATTAAGAATTCGAAGGCTACTGGACCAGACAACATATCTAACATACACCTTAAACACTTGGGCCCACAGGGAATACTAGCTCTCACAAATATCAGCACATATTCATACCAACACTGTATTATTCCTGACATATGGAAACAAGGTAACATTATTACACTACTCAAACCAAACAAAAATCCAACAGAACCAACTTCCTATAGACCCATTACTTTACTATGCACACCTTCCAAAGTAACAGAAAGACTAATCTTACAAATCACCAACTCACACATACCACTATCGCCTACTCAACATGGATTCACACCTCACCACTCAGCCACGACATTACTCACTAACCTCACGCAGCACATCATGGATGGCATCAGTTCCAAACGACCAGCTCAACGTACACTATTAGCAACAATAGACATTAGTAAAGCATTTGATGCTATCCCACGCTTCCCTCTCATAAACAAAATACTCAACACAAACATGCACAATAACACTAAAAGATGGCTGAGCAAGTCATCCAAAAACAAGCTTTTTCCGAACGGGGTACCTCAAGGCTCTGTTCTCTCACCAACACTGTTCAACTTATACATGCATGACATTCCAACACCCATAGATAACAAGCTTACCTTATCATCATATGCAGATGACATCACTAACATCCACCCACAACAACATCGACACCGCTACAAATAACCTACAAACATACATAAACAGTATACAAGACTGGCTCACACACAATGGACTCAAAGTAGCGCCCACAAAATCAACCATCACCTTGCTTACAAGCAATACAAAAGAACACCAGATAACTCCACAGCTTACACTAAACACCACCAACATTCCATGCACTCACAGGACCAAAATACTTGGGGCCACATACAACACATCATTATCTTTTGCAAACCACATTCAGGACATTAAAAACAAATGTACGTAAAGACTTAACACGCTTAGGATACTAACAGGCACAAACTTTGGACACCAGCAAGAAACAACATCACTCATATACAAACAATATATTCGCTCAGTTATGGACTATGCTAGCCCATGCTGGGCACCCATTATCTCAAACACACACATAAACACCTTACAGACAATACAAAACAACGCACTCCGTATCATTACAGGATGCACTCAAACAACACCAATAGAACACCTGCACACAGAAACAAAAATATTGAAAGTTAGAGAACATTTAGACATGAGGGGAACACAATTCATGGCAGCAGCGACAACTAACCCACAACACCCTTGCCACTACATGTACAATCATGCACCGACACCTCACACCATTAAGGTAACACCAGAGAGACATTATAACCAAATACTCCATTCCATACCACGCCCCACAGACATCACACAGTACAAAAAACACATACACACACACCTAATCCACAAAGCACTGACACGACTCGGTCCAAATGCAGTTCTAGGTGTGAAGTCGCCACCCATTAACAGGTCAAGGTTTTAGGCGAATTTGTCTACAACAATTTGTCTAAAGATACAATTCATCTGCAACAATTTGTCTACAACAATTTATCTACAACAATTAGTCTACAGATACAATTTATCTACAATAATTTGTCTACAGATACAATTTGTCTAGAGAAACTATTACTAATATTGGACCTAGTATGTTTCATGGACTGCTCTCGATTTTCCTACGAAATTGAAAACAAGGGCAGTCGATGACCCTGATTTTGTTTTTGCAATAGGTTTTCTTGAGAAACCTAACCTGACCTGACCTAACCTAACCTGACCTGACCTAACGTAACCTGACCTAATCCAGTTTCTTATACTATGTTTTTTGCAAGATATCGCACTAATTCTTGTCATTTTTTGTGAATTTGTATGGCGTAAGCGCCACACCAGCTCGGATTCATTCAAAAAGATGGAGTGTATTGCGTCGTTTCAGTAAATAAATTTATTCAATATCCAATAACATTTTTCTATATCATTTCTCAAGAAAACCGATTGCAGAAACAAATTTTTCATTTTTTTGAAAAAATTAATAATAATTAACATCAAATAGCTTTCATTTTTCCTCTCTAGACAAATTGTATCTGTAGACAAATTATTGTAGATAAATTGTATCTGTAGACTAATTGCTGTAGATAAATTGTTGTAGATGAATTGTATCTTTAGACAAATTGTTGTAGACAAATTCGCCGGACACCACAGGTCAGAGATCAGCCTGAGCACATCGGATCGAGTTGATTAGCACGATTCCGATGTGAACATCATCCCAACTTATGGACATATAAACACAGAAAAGACAACTCCACAGACGACACCTGCCACCTGTGCCAGGACACACCACAAACAATTGAACACATTATGACAGACTGTACCACTCTAGCACAACTTAGAACACAACACAACATCACTAGTGCGCTGAACCTCTCGTCCACTCCGGAGAGGGCGATCGGTTACCTGCGTGCCGCTGGCTTGCTCGATCAGGGTGGGCTGATCGGCTAAACAACAACAACAACAACTACACCACCGAGACATGGAGAAAAATTTACATATACTGTATATACGCGAAAGGCCTTGGAATCTTTTTTCTTTTTCCTTGTGAGTTTGCAGCATTCATTCATTTCACGTGTTTAATTGTGAAATTCATCCCATATATATATATATATATATATATATATATTATATATAGTCACGGCTTTGTTATAAATAATCTTTGGTTATGCCTGTACGCTGTGCCTACACACACACACACACACGTATATATAATATATATATATATATATATATAGAAACGACGTAAGTATAGAGGAGTGTTCTGCCCACGAGGAAGAGAAATAACGAACAAATGAAAAATGAGGTAACTGCCCGGGAATCAAACCCAGGATCTTCCGATTGCCGGTCAGATATGCTATCCACTACACCACACGCCTCGATCAGTCAGAAGTCGTAATTCTCCTACATAGGGCAGAAACCAATGCCTTGAGAGGGCACCCTCGCAAATCGTGAATATGTACATTTAACTGCAATGACCACGCAGTATATTAATGTATAGAAACGACGTAAGTATAGAGGAGTGTTCTGCACACGAGGAAGAGAAATAACGAACAAATGAAAAATGAGGTAACCGCCGGGAATTGAACCCAGGATCTTCCGATTGCCGGTCAGATATGCTATCCACTACACCACAGGCCTCGATCAGTCAGAAGTCGTAATTCTCCTACATAGGGCAGAAACCAATGCCTTGAGAGGGCACCCTCGCAAATCGTGAATATGTACATTTAACTGCAATGACCACGCAGTATATTAATGTATAGAAACGACGTAAGTATAGAGGAGTGTTCTGCACACGAGGAAGAGAAATAACGAACAAATGAAAAATGAGGTAACCGCCCGGGAATCGAACCCAGGATCTTCCGATTGCCGGTCAGATATGCTATCCACTACACCACAGGCCTCGATCAGTCAGAAGTCGTAATTCTCCTACATAGGGCAGAGAAACCAATGCCTTGAGAGGGCACCCTCGCAAATCGTGAATATGTACATTTAACTGCAATGACCACGCAGTATATTAATGTATAGAAACGACGTAAGTATAGAGGAGTGTTCTGCCCTATGTAGGAGAATTACGACTTCTGACTGATCGAGGCCTGTGGTGAAGTGGATAGCATATCTGACCGGCAATCGGAAGATCCTGGGTTCGATTCCCGGGCGGTTACCTCATTTTTCATTTGTTCGTTATTTCTCTTCCTCGTGTGCAGAACACTCCTCTATACTTACGTCGTTTCTATACATTAATATACTGCGTGGTCATTGCAGTTAAATGTATATATATATATATATATATATATATATATATATACACATTTAGGATAAAAACGAAGACGTAGAGCAAAAAAGTCATTATATTTGGCTGCAGCCGACGTTTCGGGCAACTCTACCCATTTTCAAGGCCTAATAAATAAAAGCTAAAGTTAATGCATGACAAAAATATACGAATGTCAAAAACAAACTAATTTAAAGTACAAAATTAAAACTGTTCAAGAATAAAAATTAAAATTACAGAGCATAAAAGAGGCATAAGCCAAAACCAAATCAAAAGTAAAAATTATATAAATGACAAAAATATACGAATGATAAAAATAAAACTTAAAAACTAAAAACATTCAAACATAAAATAGTTAAAAAAACTTTGCTAATAAAAAGTTAAACGAAAAAACACAAAAGTGCACCAAACATACCATGCTCACTTGACAGCCACAAAAAACTGAGGCGAAAAGGAGACAGGGTCACAAGGGGAAAAAAAAAAAAAAATTTTAGTTTGTAGGTATTCTAATTAATATAAAGGGGGTAACAGCTAGAATCAATATTTAAACTGGAGTTCAGAAATTTAATGCACAAAGATTCGTAAATACGGAGGGAGGACGGGCATTTTAATGATTTAAGAATTTTAAAGTTATTAACGGAAATGGCAACCTTACACTTGACAGAATGATTTCTAATGGCAGACTGTTCCTTTTTCGATAAAACTTTCCCTGTCCTATGGCTAATACCCATATGGGAGCAAAATCTCGCCTGCAAAGTCTCGTCGGCTGCAGCCAAATATAATGACTTTTTTGCTCTACGTCTTCGTTTTTATCCTAAATGTAAAACTACGTCTCCTTAGGAGGGGTCCTATTTCATATATATATATATATATATATATATATATATATAGAAAAACTATACCAGTATATATCCACTCAGACGTTGTGTTCCCTTTGAATTTGGAGCTACTGATTGATTCTCGATGTAAATGAAAAAAAATTCCTTTTAAAAAACCTTTTATTTTGCTTCCTGGAAGTTATTGGCCGTGCGACATTTCATCCATAAGATATTCTCTCAAAAAATGTACTGAGGGTTAGTTTACGGTTAAGCATGGTTAGGTTGCGCGAGTTTAGGTTAAATTTTAAAAGTTAAGTTAGGATAATTATTGGGTCGATGAAGATTCCCCGCGAGACGTTTAAACGAAAGGTGTTGCGTGGGTTAGGTTACGCTAAGTTAGGTTAAGTTAAATTAAACTAAGTTAGGGTAATAAGAGTGTTGATGTAGAATGTTCAGTTTATGAACTGTTGTTGTTAGGTCCTTATTGGCGATTCGGGCTACTTCGTGGCCAATGTCGTTACATCGCTTCTCATCGATCAGCGAAGTTAATTAAGCGACATTGAGCCTGGATTGTAGTTGGATGGGGGACCGTCTTCCGGGTTCAAATTATGCAGCGACCCCGTGGTTCGAACCCCACGTAAAGCTGTAACTCCCTCCCTCCCCATAAATTCATAAATTTATGCTGCCTTGAAATTTTATAATTTTATAATTTTTATAATCTTATAAGTTTGCGATTCTCAAAGTCCTTAAAATTTTGTAATCGTTAATTTTAAAACTTTATAATGATATCATTTTTAATTTTTAACCTAATTTTTAATTTTTAATTTTTATAATTTTATAATTTTCTAACTTTCAACTCTACAGTATCACTGTGGATACATATATAACATCTTACATACGCTCTTGCTTTACTACAACCGCGTTTTGCTTTGTTTTTTGAAATATATTATTTTGCATATACTATACTGGTATATATATATATATATATATATATATTATATATATATGCACTAAAATCACAGAACAACACGTGATCTTATTAATAAGCAAACAACCACAGGGAAAAGGAAAAAGAAACACGAAATCCGAGCGCTTTCGTGATATATTCACATCTTTCTTGTTTTTCCCTGAAGATGTGAATATATCACGAAAGCGCTCGGATTTCGTGTTTCATTTTCCTTTTCCCTGTGGTTGTTTGCTTATGTATATATATACCGGGTATGGCAAAAAAATAGGCTACTATTTTAAATGTATATTTTAAACAAATAATGTAAAAAAAATTTAAAAAAATTTTTTTCAGTAGAAGATCACTTATCTTACACATCATGACAAGAGATGTTCAAAATGCCCTCCGTCATTATCCCTACATAGCTCAAGACGCATTCGCCACTCGTCGATAGCACTTTTCAGAAATCGTACGCCATTCGTCCACGAAATGTTGTTGAACTGTTGTTGAATATTTCGGATTTGATGACCATTGCTTCTCACACTGAATAGTCCAACGGATTTAAATTCGGGCTGTTGGCCGGCTACATTGCAGGTTTTATGAAATCACGGGCTGTTTGTGTCGGGTAATCAGCTGCAGCTCTAGCGTGATGACAAGGTGCACCATCTTGCTGGAAAACGAAGTTATCACCGCATATTTGTCTAATATATTGAAAGTATGGAACAAGAACATGATCACAGTAATATTCCGAATCCATTCATATTCCTGGTTCTACAAAAACTATCCTTCTTTCCGAGTTTTGAAAATGCTGCACCGACCAATAGACTGAGAAAATCTCTGTTTCTCTTAACAACCTTTCAGGTGTTATAGCACGTTTCTTTGTGACAGCGGCATATACAGGATTATTCTGTTTGTTAATTGGTTTGCTAACTGTAAATATTTTCTCATCACTAAACTATATCGTACTAAGTTTGCGCGGTGAAAACCTAACGCGTAATCGTTGGCAACATAGCAAGCGATTTTGCTTCTGAATGTCAGTTAAAGCTTGTACTGAAACTCGTTTGTATGCCTTCAAGTTTAGGTCAAATTTTGCTATTCGCCAAATACTTCTGTCAGATATTCCAGGTTCTTTTGACAATATTCTTGTCCCTACGAGATCGATATTTGCTTTTGTTCGAGCCGTTCCAAGCCTCCCACTACCCTTTCTACGCTCTACATCACCAGTTTCCTCACTTTGTCTATGATGTAATTCAAACCAGCTCTAGTCCATGGCTTATTCGGAAATTCTGTAAGTAATTTTCGTGCTCCAACCTTTTTCTAACCAATAATTTTCTATTAATAACTCGTCTTTACGCGAATACTTCGGCATTATTTCGCAGGTTAAATCAGAAATATGGCCTAGCCCATGGTTTAGCAGCTACTGAAATTTGGGACTTGCCTATTCTTGGCTTATAGCCTCAATTTCGCGCTTTTTTTAACGTTAGTACGTCTGTTTTGCTTACTAAAAAATCCTTATAATTGTTGAAAATGTACATTTAAAATAGTGGCCTAGTTTTTTTTTTGCCATACTAAGTATATATATGTGTGTGTGTTTGTGTGTGCTCTGTATATATTTTTCCTACTTGCTGTTATTTCTATTACCGTATTACCCTAATCTTGACGTCATGATCAACATTTTACATACACTCAATACTGTAAATGAAATAATGAATCTGAAAACGTAGTCAACTCCGACTATTTCTCAGTAGACAACTTTTTAAACAAGAAATACAACAATGGCAACTTGTCTTTCCTGAATTTAAACATTCGCAGTCTCCCAAACCACTTTCACGAATTGACAACTAACCTAAAATTATTACAACATAAATTCATGTGCATTATGCTAACTGAAACCTGGTTAAATGAAACTAATATCTTTTTTAACATCCCATGGTACACAAGCTACCAAGTATATAGGGTTAACAATAGGGGAGGAGGTGTAGGTATATTTGTAGACTCAAACTACAAGAGTAAAAGTATCGAAGTAGCAGTGACAAGCATAAACAACAATACCTCAGAAACACTCACAATTGAAATGTTTATTCATAACACCCAGTATTAAATTGTAGGCATTTACCGACCACCAACTGGTAACGTACCAACTTTTATTACAAATATCGATAGAATTCTAACCTTCAATTATATTGGTAACAATTGTGTTATTGAAGGAGATTTAAATATTGATCTCCCGAAAGAAACATTCAAATAATAACGCAAGCTTCCTTCACAACATTGTGACTGCGAGTGGTTTGAAATTAGTTATTACAAAGCCAACTAGACTTCACAATGACATCAGAAATTCGACACTGCTAGATCAGATCTGGGTGCGGTCCCCGCTTGAATGTATCGCGGGTGTATATATATTAATTTATTCTTTTTTATGTTTTTTTATTAAGCATTATTTATTTTCTAACAAATATACAATAAATCATTTAATTTAAAATTCTGCAACATTTTCTAAACTTTATATTATTATTATTATTATTATTATTATTATTATGATTATTATTATTATTATTTTCACTATTACTATTACTTGTCACTTTCACTATTTTTATGTAATAAAAAAAAAAAAAATGTCATTAATTTTGTCTCAAAAAGCCTCCATGCTTCCAACGTCATATTCAGATAAGAGTACTGTGAATATATTAACGTCATATCGGATATATAAAAATTGTAGTAAAACTCTATCACTCGTATTATTTTCTGAATAGAGATTTTTGAATCTGAATTTGAACTTTTTAATATGCCCTTAAATGTTGCGGAGGAGGTTAAACGACCCGACGAACCTTATTGGTGACTCTCCGAGAAAGAACGAAAGAGTTATCATTTCTTTCGCCTGATCCGCTTCCGGAGTCCTTCAATATATCGAGACTTTTGCGCTCTTCCCAAAAAAAAAGAAATCTTTTTAGTTTTGTTTTTTTCTCTTTTAAAGAAAATAAAAAATAAAAATGGAATGTCGAATATTGAATCTTTTTCCTTTCTTCTTTTCAGAAAGTATAAATCAGTCGAAAAAGTTGTCGCATAAATTTTGGATAAAGAATATTAAAAGGAGAAAAGTTGTTCCAGCCATACATATGCATATTGTCTGTAGCAGGGATACGTTGTTATTATTATTATTATTATTAGTAGTAGTAGTAGTAGGAGTAGGAGTAATTCATATACACAGTTTTCTACAGTTTTATTATTGAAGGACAAATATAATGATGTGGTATACAGTATATATATATATAAAGCACACCAACCTGAATAATTTCAAGAACCAGCTGGACAGGTTCGTAAGCAAAGTCCCTGACTAGCCATGAGTACTTGGCTACGAGGACAGGAGAAGAGCGGAAACTAATTCCCTCATCAACCAAATCCCGCAAACGAGGCGGGATGCTGCAAGAGTGGGACGTCAACTACAGGTCGATCTTGAACTATCATTCGAACCCTCTAGAAGTGTATATATACTGTATATAAACGTATATATGTTTACTTTTCCTTGTTCAGAAAATAAAATCCGATTGCTACCCATTTCCTTATTTCCAACCAGAAATATTCATTCTGTTTAGCAGATACATAATCTGTAATCACAGATTATTCCGAACTGCTGCGTTTAAGAGCACATTCCTCATATTCATCCGTTTCTCGCATGAATATCTGTATTTCAGCTCAATTTCCGAAACAAGTCTCTCCACGCAAATACTAAAAGTCCCTATTTATTTTGCTGAAATAATAGTATTTTAGGATAAAAATGTAGTAACAAAATTAAATGTATACTTATTTATCAAGCTTAGGTCTAAGATTCGACGTGAGCACCATCGGTGTCTCTGCAAATCTCAAATCTGTTCACTGCATTGCGGATCACATCCTCAAGCATCTCTGGGGTTATTTCGGCGACTGCCGCGACAGTGTGGGTTCGCAGATCCTGCAGGTCTGTAACTCTTGTTTTGTAATCCTCAGACTTTATAAAACCCGACGCAAAGAAGTCTAATGGTGTTAAATCCGGAGATCGTGCTGCTCAGGGCCTTTCCGCATATGTGGAATGTTGCCTCATCGCAGAAGAGAATGTGGTTTAATAAATTTTCGGTATGAATTTTTTCAATCAATTCTGTGCATATGGCAGCTCGTCTTGAATAATCCTCTTCGTGTAACTCATGTAGCACTTGAATATGATAACTTTTCTTTTTGAATGTTGATTTTAAAATTCTTAGAACAGTTGTTTTTGGTATGCTCAGTTTACGTGATGCTGTGCGAGTTGACATTCTAGGATTTGTTTCAAAGGCATCTCTTACCAATTCGACATTTTCTTGAGAGGTACCTGGACGTCCAGATCTTGCTTCGTCATGAACAGATCCTGTTCTTTTAAATTTATTGACCAGCTCGCGAATTGCTTTGTTTGTAGGTCCTGGTATGTGAAATCTTCTTTTCAATTTGTCTCGAATTTCTTTGCACTTCTTCCCTTGGATACGTAGTGTTACTACCATCACACGTTCTTGTACATCCATCATCATCTATGGCCTGTAGAAAATAAAATAGAAATATAATTATTTCAGCAAAATAGATAGGGACTTTTGGATCACCCTGTATAGAAACTCTCACCACTCTGCAATTTGGATCACGCGCTTTATAACATCTGGGTTAAACTATAGAGAGAAAATAAGGTTTAATTATGGGGAACTAATTATGGTAGAATAGATTGAGAATCCAAATCTGCTGATGTGGAGGAAAACCGGCTCCTCATTTTCGTAGATGATTACTTAATTGACTCAGTGAGTGGGTGAACCAATGATTGGGAACAACAGTAGTTTAGAGTTGATATCAACTATTGAAGATAGTCTGCTATCTGATCTGGCAATTTTTGAGCACTTATGAAATAGCGATCATAATCTAGTACACTTCAGTGTTAACACCCCAGTACCCAAATCATTATGATTCATCCGTCAACTAGACTTTCGTTGGGCTGATTTTGATGGCCTCAAAGATAGCTCAAGTGACTAATACTGCCCGGAAGCAATGAAATAGACGATACTTAGTGCTCATTTAAAGACGGATCCATAGATAGACAAAGCACATTTCTACATTTCAAAAATATACAACTATCTCCTCTGTTGATCCTAATTGTTTTTAGCTATTCTTTAAAGGAGAGAAGCAAAGTGTATAAAGAATAGATAAGGACCTCTGATTATAGATATAAAGAAAATTTTACAATCTTCCGATTGAGTGTTAAGACGCAGGTTAGAAAAGCGAAACGTAGAGAAGAACTTAGCAATGCTTGTTTGTGAAACTAATTCTAAAAGTTTTTTACGCCCTGTAAATAACAGAAAGCTAATTACAAATAGCATACGTCCCCTCAGAGATAAGACAGCAAAATTTAAATTCAGTAATGCTGACATAGCCATTGTACCAAACAATTTATTCGCGTCAGTTTTCACGAAAGAGTTAATCATAAATATCCTTGCAACAAAGTTTCTCATTTAGAGTAACCGAACGAATTTCGATTGCATTGTTTGCTTTCTTGATGAAATTCTGCAAACCATCAATAAAATACACACCTTTAAGTCCTTTGGTCCAGATACTTTCACGCCCAAAGTTCTTAAAGAGGATTAGGAGAACATAACAGATTTTCTTGTTCATATTTTTAATAAGCCCCTACCCCGAGGCAGAATGCCAAGGAACTGGAAACTGGCCAACGTAACTCCCGTCTTCAAAAAAGGAGACACGAAGTTACCTGGTAATTACTGGCCCATCAGCTTGCAGGCAAGCTTTTAGAATCAATAATTACCGCAAGTAGTGCAGTAGATCACTTGGAACTACATAACTAATTTACCAATTCCCTGCATGGTTTCAGTAAGCATAGATTCTGCCTAACTAACCTGTTGAAACGCTTTCCCATGTTTTCAATTGCGATTGTTCCAGGACAATAGACTTAGTATACTTAGACTCACAAACGGCGTTCGACAAAGTGCCACATAAGCGATTATGAAGAAAGTAAGAGCCCTTGGTATAACAGGTATCGTGGCTGCGTGAATCGAACACTGGTTTAGCGATAGGGTAGAGAAGGTTGTAGTTAACAGTGAAGTTTCTGGGTGGCAGCAGTAATGAGTGGCGTCCCACAAAGATCAGTGCTAGGACCATTTTTTTTTATTATTTACATGAATAACATAGATATACGTATATTAAGCACTATTTCAGAATTGCTGACGACACCAAGTTCTTGTGTAGGCAGTGCGGAAGTGTCCTGAAAATTCGAAAAGAGACTCGCATCGTCTCACTGAAGTCTCAAGAAGTATAATAAAATGTCGGGTTATATAAAAAAAGCAATTCTCGTACCGGAGCAAAGACTTATTTTCCCTCTCCACAATGCTTTGGTTAGGTCACACTTTGACTATATTGCGCAGTTCTGGTTCCTGTTTTTGAGAAAGGTACAAAGGATTGAAAATGTTCAAGTCAGAACAACTAAATTTATTCCGTCTGTCCATCACAAAATCATACAATCGTTGATTCAGAGGCTAACTCATCCAGGTCTTTAAACTTCTGAAGAGGATCGACAACGTTGACTGCTCTAAACCTTTTACTCGAAATACGAATCGGACTCGAAACAACGGCTGAAAACTCAACCAAATCGGGAAAATGCCCCATTTTTCTTCACGTACAAGGTTGTCAGTTACTGGAAAAAGCTTCCTCCTGAAGTTGTTTCTAGTACCTCCGTCAGTATGTTTGAAAACAATCTTAACTTAGTGTTGGAAGTTCTCCTTTACTAAATCTTCTTTCCGATTTGTAGGGGGATCATTGAAATACAGTAGGTTTCATTTATAAAGTATCTTAAGCACAATGATTTGTTCACCAACCCTCTTATCAAATTTCTCGGCAGTAAGTATTTCCTTTGGAAATTGTTGAATATTTTCTTCTTTCTTACTTCCAAACCTGCCCATTTTTGGCGAGGGGAATGAGGTGGAGGGTAGAGCCTTCTTGATTTTATGTGCTTCGTCTATCTGTGAATTTGTCTGCGGCTGAATGAAAAATATGGGTGTCATCTCAAGTCGGCTGTAAAGCCGTTGTGGCTCCCTTCTTTTGTAGTGCACAAACACACACACACACACACACACACACACATATATGAAAACATGAATTTACCCAGAACTCAATTATCTGAACTCGAGTGAATTTTCTCCGTGAAACTCCTTTCGTGTATGTTGTTTTATCGAAGTCGAAAGCTTCACATTTTACGGCTAATAAATTTCACATTCCACCTTCAACACATTTTACACTGCTTAAACTTCTTTATTTCAGAACAAAACAATTTTTATACAATCATGAGTCTCTCTCTCTCTCTCTCTCTCTCTCTCTCTATATATATATATAATATATATATATATATATATATTGGATGATTATGTAGCGACCGTGGTTCGGATCCCAGGCAAAGCTGTAGATCCCCTGCGTCATATAACCTTAGATGTTGCAAATGACATTAAACAACCCAAAGTTTACATTATGCTGATTATCCTAAAAGTCATTAGACAGTTTCTGTTTTTTAATAATTTATCTCTCTTCGATGATCTGACTGGAAGAAAAGTTGCTTAAAAGCGAAATTGTTTGAGATTTTATTTGACGTAATAACAAAAGTCGTTACTTGTTATGATGAATGATAAACTGTCAGTTTTGCAAAGACGTAAATTGCGGCTTGGTATAAGGTTATGGATTCCTTAATGTTGTTCAAAGACAGTATCGGCAATTTTCCATTGCAGAGATCCTCTTACAAGTTATACTTTCTGAGCATCCATAAAAGGTTTATTGAATCGAGCTCCGTCAATTCTTTGCGTTGATCGAACTAGATCATCGCCAACATAAAATAACCGCAAGCTGTTTAAAACGGTTTATTATTGTAACCAGACAAAATCATAACTGTCTTATCTGGGACTTGGAACACTCTGATGTGTTCTTTCTGGTTAAGGAATCATCGGTCCATTTTCCTTTCAGGATGACACTAAAGATTTATAGCAAGATTCGAAACTCCAACCACTTTTGCGTTTGTTTGTGTTTTTTTCACTACTGCCATCTAATGTTTGGAAGGAGAACTAAATTACCCGCGTAAAAATGTCATTATCTTAAATTATATTTTAATATTTATTATTACATAGTTTAATATATATTGAAATAACGGATCAGTAAATAAATTAAGCGGGTAGACTTGAGTTATTTAGTATTAATATAATAATATTCAGTTTTTGTTAATAAACTTATAAATCATGCGAGTGTGCCATTGTACAAAACTTAGTTCTCACTCCGTACACTAGGTGGCGAGTATCTAATATTAATTTGGTGGGATAATGCTATAAATAATAGAAAAAAAATCGTTAGTTTTGAATCTTGTTATTTATATTAATTTTTGATGACCTTGTGAATGTGAACAGTGATAATTACCTGGCCATATTTTAGACTTTCTTTCTTCTTCTGTATATTGCAAGAGACTGATAATATCGATGATGATATTCTCCAACAAGACTGTTTACCATCTCATTATGGACAAGCAATGTACGACTTTCTTAATAGCACATTTCCATTGGGCTGGGCGTTGCAGTTCCTTTGAACGGGCTTCAAGATTATCTGATTTCACACTTCTTGACTTCTGTCGATGAGAACGCATCAAGAGTAAAGTTTATGCTACAAATGTGGGTGTATTTTTTATTAACACAACCTATTAAAGATACTTTAGCTTTATACACAATGAACGTATGACGATAGAGTTTTTCACGAGCTGAGCCTTAACCATGCATGAATTACCTGGTTCTGAAATGATCTCTTTTGTTTAGTAGGCGCGACTAAACGCAGCGCTGCGTGTACTGTTGAAGTGTTCCGTGATCCGTACATAGGAATCGGCCGAATGCTGTTCGTGATGTTGTGGCGCAGCTCTTCTGTGGTGTAACAGTTATTGAAAAACTTTCTCCCTTTATCTCTGGAAGAATTATGTGTAAATTCATTGTTCCCACTAATTCATAAACTCATCATATACTGTACAGTTAGTCAATACACTCAATTACTTTTCAAGCAAAATGGAATGAAGAAATCCTTAGTGTGAAAAAAACCACCCGCAATATTATTGAACGGAGAAGTGTGTTTTTGAAAGGCTGTTTTTAGCGAAGTACCTCAATATAGATGCCAGCTAACATACCCTAACTTAACCTACACTTACAAAAAACTATTTAGTATGTGACTTTAAATCTTGATGAAGGGTAATTAGTCAACATATTAAGGCCACCTATCACCATACTCCCGAATCTGCAAAAATGTGAATCTAAGTTATAACCTGGACGTGTACTTTATATACGGTATAGATAGATAGATAGATAGGGTGTCCCATAAGTCCTGTCTCATAGGAAAATTTATTTTAAATTAAATTTACAAAAGTAATACATCAGAACTAAAACAAATGTTCAAATTAATGTCTTGTTTTGGGACTTTGTTTTTGGCTGATATGGAAGTGAGTTAGACTCGTGAGGAAAAGGCTGAGGCCTTTTCCTCACGAGTGTAACTCACTTCCATATTAACCATTGCGTATTGTTCTACCTGCAACAAAAAAAGGTCCCAAACAAGACATCAGTTTGAACATTTGTTTTAGTTCTAATGTATTATTTTTGTAAATTTAATTTAAAATAAATTTTCCTAGGAGACCGGACTTATGGGACACCCGATATATGCCCCAATTGCCCCATTTTGCTTTTTCTATCTCCCACCGTTTTAGGCAGAAATTGAGAGAATGGGTTGGGGATAGGGATGTTTCTCCTTAATGAATCTTAATGATGATGGAAAAACATTAAAACTTTGTGCTGTAATTCAGGACAAGACGTTTAATATTTGCCTCCTTGATTTTCCTTAAAGCAATTAATGATTCATAATTTTGGCCTTTAACTCGCGCATTTTGGCAAAGAATTTAAATGTATTTTGCATTACTTTTTTTCTCTCCTTTTTTGGGCTGGGAACGAGTGTGGTTATTGATTAGTCGATATTTGACGTTGTATAGATCTACAGTGGCGCTCATAAGTATTCGTACAGAGAAATAGTTTAGTTCTATTCGTCCTTATCTTTTGTATCATGCAGAGGATAGTTATGAAAAGTTTACCGTTCGTTTGGAAAATATTAAGACATTAAAAAAACGTTAGTTTCACCCCAACATTTAATACAAAACATCGATGATTTCAGGAATATAAAAAAAAAGTTAAAATGACAAAGTTTTTGTACATTTGCTTACAAAAATTATTTAATGCTTTGCGTCTCCACCTTTTGATGCTCAATGATTCGTTTAGGGTATTTTCCTACAAGGTTTCGACATCTCTCAGTAGAAATTTTAGTCCATTCTTCGAAAGAAACTTGTTGCAATTCATTCAGATTCGAAGGGTTTCTCTTGCGAACAGCTTTTTCCAAATCAAATCATAAATTCTCGATTAAATCGAGATCTGGGCTTCGACTGTGCCACTCGAGAAACTTGAAATTCTTTTGTTGAAGCTATTTCATGGTGCTCTTACTTTTAGGTTTTGGATCATTATCTTGTTGCAGTACCCAATTGCGACCCATTCGCAACTCCCGAACTCAAGGAAATACAGTTTCTTCTAAAATTTCCTGATATTTCTTCGAATTTAAGATTGCATTGATGATAAGCTTTCCTAGACTAGAAGCACTAAAGCATCCACAAAAAAAGCAAACTACCACTATCATGTTTAACCGTTGGAAGGAAGTTTTTTTTTCCTCGAATGCAGTATTTGATTATCGCCAAACATACCGTCGCTCGTTGTTCCCAAATATTTCAATTTTGGTCTCGTCTGTCCAGAGAAATTTCTTTCAGAATGCAAATCCACCATTTTCACGATCCTTAACGTACTTTAAACGAGCTTCTTTGTGCGCTTTTCGTTGCAGAGGTTTTCCATTTCTTTATAACTGCAGCAACCGTCGTAAATGGAATTGGAAGTTCTTCTCCTATCTTCCTATAACTCTTTCCAGATCGCGTGCGGCAATAACACATCTCTTAAGATCTGTAGACAGCTTTTTACTACGACGACTCATTGCTCACTAATGGGTTGTACAGTCATCCGTCTTCCATAAAGATTCACATAGAAAATTCTAGAATTCAGAATTGCCAACAGTCTCTAATCAATAAAGAGCCAACAACTGATAAAAATTTTAAATTCTTCAAACCTAAGATGGACACAGAAATTATTAAATAATCTTATAAATAACTGTACGAAAATTTGTGCATTTAAATTTTTTATTTTCCTCAAATTCTTTGATGTTTTACATTATATGTTTGGAGTTAAACTAATTTTTTTTATTTGTTAAATTATTCCAACTAAACAGTAAACTTTTCATAGCTATCCTATGCATGGTACAAAAGATAACGACGAATATAACTGAAATATTTCTCCGTACGAATACTTATGAACGCCATTGTACGTATAGGAGTATCATGGAGGTAAGGGTCACCCTCCCTTTACACAGATTAAATACAGGACATTTACGGGTTAAATATAGATTAAATATTGGTCATCGTTTGGTATAATTTACAACAGATTAGAAAGTGTCGTAAAAAATATGTTTAACTATTTCATACACTTTTCCGTCATTAACTGAAAAAACAAAATGAACTAAACTTAAAAAATCGAAGGAACATTTTCCTTTTCAGTTCTACGCGTATCATGTAACTATAATTTCCAATTACTTTAACTCTGTAGCATATTATACTGTATCTGCATAACACCGTTGTATTCCAACAACACATTCATGCGCAATATGTGTTTACCTCAGTTCTCCTAAACAACCCATTTCGAATGCAAACTGCACGCAATTACGACAATAACAACAGAAACTTTTTCCTAAAATGCTTTCTATATGAGCATTTACATAATATGATCAGCAATGAATCACCTGTATCGTTGGCTCTAAGATGGTCATATATTAAAATGCTTTTTCTGACATGTTTTCAGCGCAGGCGGAATGTGTAACAGACATTTTTTTGGCTTGGTATTTTTGAAAGTTATAATTGATAAAGTTTATGGTTTTCCGTATATATTAAAAGTTATATTAATTCTAAGACAGATTTATACGTAACACTTCCAAGCACTTTCATACTCTATGCTTCTCTCTCTCTCTCTCTCTCTCTCTTTCTCTCTCTCTATGCTTCTCTCTCTCGCTCTCTCTCTCTCTCTCTCTCTTTATGACAGTTTTTTTCTTTTTTTTTTTGCCTTTATTCGAACTTGAGTCGCAATCTAAGCACATAAATATCGAAGAAAGACCCTCAAAACACTATCATTTTTAAGAAGCCGTCATAAAGAAATCCATAAAAAGAAGAACCAAGTCAGCAACATGAAATAAATCAAGTCTCACTTAAATTAAAACATAATGACACAATGTATTTCTATAAATAGCGACATTCAACTTTCCGGAATTCAATTATACTGTATTATTGACACGATTATATAACATTTAACGAGAGGTATCGATTACTTATTTTTAACCCTCTTAACTTTCTATTTTAGGTTAAAATGTTATTTTCGGACACACTCAAGTAGGCTTCCTGTAGAAGAAATGTGTTAAGAGTGGAATGCGATTCATATACACACACACACACACACGAGGTTTTGTCTGAACGTATCCAGATAATCTGTCTGAAAACTTTCATACCAACCCTCTTATATATATATATATATATATATATATATATATATATATATATATATAGAATATGGAGAGAGAGAGAGAGAGAGAGAGAGGAGAGAGAGAGAGAGAGAGAGAGAGAGAGAAGAGAGAGAGAGAGAGAGAGAGAGAGAGATTACAAATCCCATGCGCAACTTTAAAACTTTATTAACTTTTGATGTACACATGATGGAAAGTGTAAACGATATATGAAAGCATAATTATTAAAGTTTTTCTTTAGTTTATTTCAGGTCTCATCGTATCAGGAATAGAGGCAGAAACTGATTAAAAATGGCGACAGTAGAAGAAAGGATTAACTGTGCCTTATGGCTAGCAAAACTGAAGTCCATAACAGTTGTGAGAAGAAAGTTCACCGTTCATTTCGGGAAAGATGCACGACCTAAGAACTCAATTAATAATTGGGTGAAAAAGTTTAAAGAAAGTGACATACCTCGATCCGAGAGGCCTCGAATCAATGACGAGACTGTGACCGTCGTTCAGGAAATATTTGAGAGGCGTCCACAGAAATCGTTGCGATGCGCATCTGATGAACTAAATATGCTGCAATGAACAGTGCGCAAAATTCTCAAAGTGAAATTTTATGAACACGTGTACAAGATTGAAGTGGTTCAGATGGTTCTGTTAAGAGGGCCAATCAAAAATTAAGAATTCGCTTCGGTTTCTGGACGAGTTGGCATTTCTGATGAAGCAACATTCAACATTAGAAGCAAAGTCAACCGCATTTTGGTTTGGTGACAGAGAAACCTCACGAAGTCTGGCAACATGAAAAAGACACCAAAAATCAATGACTGATGCGCTCTCAGAAAGTCATGCATCATTGGTCCTTTCTTTTTTCAAGAACCAACAGTCAGTGGTGAAAATTACATTGCAATATTTCTGAATTTCTTTATCCCTTAACTAAGATGATTAAGTCTTTCAGCAAAACGGTGTTCCCTGTCACATTGCTTTAAATGTGCGACAACTATTGAATGAAATCTTCTCAGTCAAGTGGATCGGTAAAGGTAAACTACTCGCTTGGCCACCACATTCACCTGACCTGTCCACATTGGACTACTTTTTATGGGACCATGTTAAAAGTGTTGTTTACTCATTACAACCACATTCTTCGGATGAACGTATGACCAGGATCACAAATGCAATTCATGAAATCACTCAGTAGCAACTGGAGTATGTTTTCAGGTCTTTGGAAAATCGGCTTCAACGATGCATCGAGAAAGATGGCGTTTATGCTGAGACCTACAAATTTGTAATATAGTGTGTTAAAAACTTCAACAATTATGCTTTCATATACTATTTGTCTTTATCATGTGTACAATACCTTAAAAGTTATTAAAGTTTAAATTTGCACAAGGACTTTGTAATCTCTCTCTCTCTCTCTCTCTCTCTCTCTCTCTCTCTCTCTCTATATATAATATATATATATATATGTGTGTGTGTGTGTGTGTGTGTGTGTTGTTTTAATGGTTTCAGAGTGCTTCAACGTCTTTTTATTTTATGTAAGGCGAGTTTTGAAGGGAGTTGATAAAATAATAGAGAAAGGAATTATTTCTGAGCGAGTGGCCGTCTTACGAGCATTTGTTTATTATGCGTGAATGAGTGAAAGGAAGGAGAAAGACTCAGTGAATTTATTTTTAGTTTTTATTCTTGCTTTCATTAGAGAGCTTTCCACAACGCTGCTTTCGGATGCTGTATCCGAGTATGCAAGTATTAAAACTTTTCATTTCAGCCTGTCTGTATATGTTATACACTTGTAAAGTGTATAGCGGTTCAATATATGACTAATAATATACGTGATATAAAAGAAAAATGTCATTTATATATATATATATATATACAGGGTGTCCCCTAAGTCCGGTCTCATAGGAAAATTTATTTTAAATTAAATTTACAAAGGTAATACATTAGAAGTAAAACAAATGTTCAAGTTGGTGTCTTATTTTGGGACCTTTTTTTTTGTTACAGGTAGAATAACACGCAATGGCTAATATGGAAGTGAGTCACACTCCTCAGGAAAACCATTCGTTTTAGTTCTGATATATTACTTTTGTAATTTTTATTTAACCCTTTAAGTCCTGAATTTTTTGAAGGGTTAAGTTATAAATGCGTGTATTTGAAACGTTAGCAATTTGTACCTTTCGTCCTTAAAGGGTTAAAATAAATTTTCCTGTGAGATCGGAATTATGGGACACCCTATATATATATATATATATATATATAGTTTTATGACGCTTTTATTGCATTAAGCTTTCTTGAGAATAAAAAAATAATCTGGAATGTAGTATTTTTCGACGGAATGCTCAAATAAGACCTGTTTTATCAAACACGAAAATGTATTGAATATTTTATTGCATATAAACAATTTTATAGTCGCACAGCAGATATATTCCCATATTTTATCTTACAGATGCTGTAAAATTGGGAGAACTGCTTCAAATAACTCTAAGAAACGCACCTGCGAAAGATCTATAATTGTTCAAATATGCTTTCTCACGCGAAACAGCGATAAAGCTCCGTTCAATTATTCCGAAGACGATAAATCTTTCTTTAAATTCTGGAATCATTCTATGGACGTAACGTCAAATGCTTATTGGTCCTGTAAGAAATGCGTAAGACGTTGAAAGTCACAAATCAAACCCCGAGGCACCACAGATATTCATATCGCGCTGCTATTTCACTTTCAGTATATCTGTCTATAAATAAAAAAAGCTTTGCGCGGTTTTGAGTGGAGTTGAGCGGAGTAACAAATATCTCTTTCGCTCAGTCGCCTGTTATGATTGGCTGATTCGCTTAAAGTGAGTGGAGCTAATGTATCTCGCTCAGTCGCCCGTTAGGGTCGGATCTATCAAGATGAGTGACGTTAATAAAGGTCACGAGAATAAACAGGTTTTGTAACTAATGAATTTCCCCAAATCAAAACGTTTTTTTCAGTCTTTAGTCAATTCTGTCTCACTGGATAAGGATTTTTTTCTGTTTTTAATATTAGTATATGATACATTTTCCTTTAGAGTTATCACATCCTTAATCCTCTTAGGTTGATTTTTGAGAAGGTATTCTGTTATTTTAGATGTGATACTTTTCCCATTTGTTTTGTATTTTGTTTTCATTATACGAGTATCTTGCTTGGATGTAGTTACGCAGTTAGAGAGCTCTTTCTTGATTTTCCTCCACAAATATTTTGTCGGATTTTAGTCTGGAGTCTGAGGAGACCATTTTAACGCTTGAACTTTTTATTTTTCAAGTATTTCTTCGCAGCTTTGCATGGTTGTATGTTTGGGAGTCTGAATCGCGTTGAAAGATAAAATTCTTTACTGAATAGCTTCTTTGAAGAAGTGTTAAAGTGTTTCATTAATATTTTTTCTGTAGGATCCACCTGTCATTGTGTCTTCAATAAATCCAAGTCCTCCAATACCTGATGAAGCCATGCATCCCCAAATAAAGATGCTTCCTCCGCCATGCTTAACGGTTAGTGTTACACACTCATTTTAAAATTCTTCTCATGTCCCTCTCCATATTATTGATCGATCCAGCCGAACACTGTACTGAGTTGACCACCTTCGTTTCGTCTGACCATAAGGTCTTTCTTCTCCCGCTAAAAAGAAAAAAAAAAGGTTTTGAAACATGTGTTTTTGCAGACGCTGAGCGCCTCCTTTGATTCTTCCTGCTGATAAACGGCCACTTCCATACATTTCTTCTATACAACTTGGCTTCATGCAGTTTGCATCTTATGGTCTGAGGACATATAATGGCTGTGCCTGACTTTTCAAGTTCATTGGCTCATTGGCTGGTGCACCGAGGTCTTTCACTTCTGGCACTAGTTTCTACAGATATTTTAGTCCTATAGACTTTGATGACTGATTAATTAAACACTAGATTTGGAAGATTAGGCCTATGTTTGATATGAAATTCTAGCTCTTTTAGCTTTGTGCAAACGAATTACATTTTCCTTAACTGCAGTTGGAGGATCTTTTCATTTACGCGTAATCCGAGGTACCACGGGTCGCTACATCATCCGAACGCGGAGGACGGTCACCCATCCAACTACCGATCAGACCCAACGCCGCTTAACTTCACTAATCTAATGGGAAGCAGTGTTACGATGCGTCCACAACGTAGCTCGGAAGAATAATATGATAAAATAATTCTTTTGAACAACTCTTTGTTCATCACTCACTCGTAACATTGTAGGAAAACTAAAATTTATAAACGAGATGATGAACCAGTTTCGGCTTTTTATATACTTTTTAGCATTCGATAAATACAAAGGGTTGACAAAAGTAAATAGACACCGCAATAATTGTCCTCAAGAACAAATGGCAAAGCTTATCAATGGAATTTCAGAATGTGTGTCAGCTTTACATAATGCAAAGGGGGAAATGACACGATTCTAAATATATTGATTCAATAATTTTGTTATTATTTATTGATTTTTAATATCAAATAAAAAACTGAGAGAAGAAAAACCCGAAGGTGTCTATTTACTTTTGTCAAACCTCTTTATACTTAAGGATTTTCAGTACTTACAAAAGTTAAAATGAACTACACAAGGTAAGAAATTACGATGATGAAGATTTTTCACGAAAAAATAAAAAAAATTTGCGCTTCAAGAAATATAAAGTTTCGATGTTTCAAGCTTGTATTGTCTCTCTTTCGGATAAATATTGAACGAATTATTTTGAACAACGGAAAATACTTCCATATAAATATTTCAAAGACTTTGAGATTGCTTTTGTATACTCAAAGTCCAAAATCTTCTGCAACTTTTCTCTGAAAGATTCAATTTATATTCGATATGTGTGTGTGTGTGTGTGTGTGTGTGTGTGTGTGTGTGTGTGTGTGTAAGAAAGGCATCAGTAAATTATAGAGCAACTATTTAAATAACAAAATCTAACACTGATTAATCGCAGGAGTGACGTTTACAACATTGGCTCTCCGTTGGGCTCTTATGATGTGTCAAAACGGCTTCGCAAACGAGAAACTTTAATCAAGAAAGGATTAACTCTCTCCTGTTTCATTCCCTTATTCTAAATCGGAATGTTTCAGTAAGTAGGAGAGAGAGAGAGAGAGAGAGAGAGAGAGAGAGAGAGAGAGAGAGAGAGAGAGAGAGAGAGAGAGAGAGAGAGAGAGAAATTCAGACTGTTAGAAAGAAGAGTTTTAATTATTTCCATGTTTGCTCATTTTGCTCCGCGATGAACTTTTACTTCTTAATAAAGACTTCACTTTTACATGTTAGTTGTACAAACCTGTAAACCAGTTGTGTGTTATGTTCTTACGTACGACAAAAAGGCTCTGCTGTAGACTCAGACTCCCAAACTTGAGTGGAGAATTGGAGGAATATGCTAGAAAATATTGTTCTGAAAACGCTGTCATTGAAGAAACACAAACGTTTGTATTATTACAGTTATTATGGATGTAATTAAGTTTAAGTAGATGGACCAAATTTGAATCCAGTCTAGTTTTCTGACGGAGATTTCGCGCGTAAATCAAATTTACTCGGAATTAGAATTTTTGCTTCAAAAGGGAAATGATTACTCGTTTTTGGGATAGCTTAATTTCTACTTTTATATCTATTATTAATTCTCTCTCTCTCTCTCTCTCTCTCTCTCTCTCTCTCTCTCTCTGTATAGGTTATATGTACGTGTATGGGCCCTTTACCCTATACCAGAAAACTTCACTTAGGTTTCCTGAATGGTTTCAGTTGGGTCTTTAATATCATTGAAGGATTTCGCGGTTAGGAAATTCGAAGAAATTAAAAGGTTTTTTCATTTCCTGAAAAGTTTCTGAATCGTTTCCGACTTTATCTGTGAGGTGTGGTTCAACGTTGAATTGGGGAAAGGTTTCCTGATAATTACCACAAATTTAGGCTTATATACAGGGTGTCCCATAAGTCCGGTCTCGTAGGAAAATTTAAATTAAATTTACAAAAGTAATACATCAGAACTAAAACAAATGTTCAAACTGATATCTTTTTTGGGACCTTTTTTATTGGCAGGTAGAATTACACGCAGTGGCTAATAGGGAGCTGAGTTACACTCGTGAGGAAAAGGCGGAGGCCTTTTCCTCACAAGTCTAACTCACTATATATATACAGGGCGTCCCAAAAAAATGTATACACACTTTAACAGCTGATAGCTCAATTGATGGTTCTTTCCACGTTAAACCCATTAGAATTAATAATGGCAGTCAGACTAAGCTTTGAACAAAGGAAATTCATTCTAAAATGCTACTGGAAGTGTGAAAACGCAGTTGAAGTGCAAAGACAGTTTAGGAGGGAGTTTCAAACAGATCCACCAACGCGACTTACCATCACTCGAATTAGAGATAAGTTTGAAGCCGATGAAACTGTTCAGAATGTCCACAAGAAGCGTTCCGGAAGACCACGGACATCGACAAGCCCCACAAAGCAAGAAAGAGTACTGGAAACGTATCACCAAAGTCCAAGAAAATCTGTGCGGCAAGCGAGTCGTGAGGTAGGAATTTCAGAATCGTCTGTCCAACGCATTTTGAAGCGCTGTCAATGGAAAAGTTACATTCCAAGATTAGTCCATGCTATTAATGAAGATGATGATGATCCGGACCGAAGAGTGGAGTATTGCGAGTGGTACTTGGCACGATGTGGATGTGGATTGGACGAAGGGGTTTCGTAGAATACCCTCCGCGTTCACCAGACCTCACACCACTAGACTTTTTTTATG
Source organism: Bathynomus jamesi (assembly GCA_023014485.1). NCBI lineage: Eukaryota > Metazoa > Arthropoda > Malacostraca > Isopoda > Cirolanidae > Bathynomus > Bathynomus jamesi. The sequence continues at coordinate 11,656 of JAJOZX010012401.1, read as the reverse complement.
GGGATACTTAAAAGACAAAGTCTACGCTATAAAACCTGCAACAGTCGCTGAATTGAGAGCAGCCATTGAACGAGAATGCACACAAATACCAAACGAAATGTTTCGTGATGTTTGCGATTCCATTGCTTCGCGTTATCAGCAGTGCCTGGACCAGAACGGACGTCAGTTTGAAAATAGGCGTTGACAAAACAATTAAATAATGTCTGTAGATTCTATTACATTTTGAAAATGAAATGTATTTTAATAAACACTGCCTTTATAATTATTTAAAGTGTGTATACATTTTTTTGGGACCCCCTATATATATATATTATATATATATATATATATATATATATATATATATATATATATATATATATATACACAGGTCGTCCGATAAGTGAGTAGCGATTCGGGAACAATTTATAAATAAAAGATAAAGGATAATAAAAATTTTATTAGAAGGAATTTTATTATTAGTAAACTTACAATTAATTCGATAATTAATTGTCATAGGGATCAACCTGATCGCCATTTACACGAACAGCAAGCTGTATGCGTCTCCATGTCCTGTCTGACATTTTTTGTAAAAGTTCTTTATCCTCATTGATGTCACTTAACACAACTTCTGCGATTTTTGTCAGATCAGATTCACTTTGATTTTCACGGCCATTAATCTGCATCTTGAGGATTCCCCAGAGGGTGTTATCCGGGGTAGTCAAGTCCGGACTCCGCGGAGGCCAAGGTACAGGACCATACTTTCCGATCCATCTGCCAGGAAAATTTCTGTCTAGGAACTCACGCGCAGCGAAAGCGGTGTGTCCTGGAGCACCATCTTGCTGAAAAATAGGGTTGCGAATATTCGTATTTCTTAAAGCGGGTAGAAATCTGTTCTCCAACATGTCGATATAACTTCCTGAAGTAATTCGACCAGTGCACACAAATGGACCAATTAAACAATGCGCTGATATTGCACACCATATCATGATTCGAGGGGGATAATGTTTTACTTGATCATAATAATGAGGATTTTCTTTCGACCAAAAAAACGAAAATTTGCTTTTGCCATCGCCATAAAGGGCACATTCATCACTGAAGAACGTACGATCTCTCTCGGCTTTACTTGGAAAAGCTTCAAGAATTTGTTGACAAGCATTAACTCTGACAATTTTGTCTTGTGGCGATAAAAACTGAACGGAGGTTGGGCGGAAAGCTTTAAAATGCAGTCTTTTTTCATCAAATCATGCAGTGTTGATTTCGGAACATTTAATGCAGATGCACGCCTACGAATACTTTTGGTTGGCGATTGTCGAATTGACACTTAACATCATCTTCCAATCTTGCTCTTGCTTTGGGGCGACCACGGCGTTTTTATCAATTAATTATCATCCCAGTTGTGAATAATTTGTTTCCCATTTTCTAATAATTTCGCCCTTTGGCGGCACATCATTAAATCTTTGTTCAAACCTTTCGCGTACTACCTTCATGCAATGCTTGGTTTTTCCAGATTCATGCCACCATGTTGCTGCTAATATCCGTGCTTCATATGTGTAGGGACTTTGATCACAAATTTTATCAACACGTGCGTCTACCTCAGCCATTGCAACGCCAATAATTAGAAATAATAAAAATAAAACAATGAAAAACCAGAACAAACAGAAATAAACATGAATTACTGCAGAATTAAAAATTTGGATTTCATGTGAAGCTAGCTTAATTGAAAAAAGCATAGACATTTATTAGATATCAAAGATATTAGTACACGATGCTAACTGACATAGAATCGCCATTCACTTATCGGACGACCTGTATATAGTGAGTTTATATATATATATATATATTATATATATATATATATATAATACACACATTATAACTGCAAACACGCAGTATAATTAACGTAAAGAACGACGCTTTGTAAACGTTATACTGCGTGTTTGCAGTTATAATGTATATAATGTTACGGCATGCGAGCGGTGCCCCTTTGGGGCATTGGTTTCTGCGCGTATGTAGAGGAATTACGACATTTGAGTGAGGCCCGTGGTGTAATGGTTATCATATCTGACCGGCAATCGGAAGATCCCGGGTTCGATTCCCGGGTGGTTACCTCATTTTTTCATTTGTTTCGTTCTTTCGCTCTCATCTTGCGTGGATAATTCTCCTATACAAAGCGTCGTTCTTTACGTTATATATATATATATATATATATATATATATATAATATATATATATATATATATATATATATTGGATTGAACTGAGAATGGTCCCCTGAGGTTTTTTCATGATACAGACAGACCGTGCATGGAACAAGGAACTCTTCTGGGAAAATTAAATGTACTATATATACAGGGTGGGGCACGGGAACCAAGTGTTTTTGGAATAATCAGGAAAATGATATTTATTTTTGTAAAGAAAATATATTGGTAGAACAACATTCGTAAGAACATAGCATTTCATGTCATAATAATCATGTACCGAAAAATTATATCTGGCATATGATGTCCTTGGCCGTCGACGCATTGTTGAAGGCGTTTACGAAAATTGGCCTCCACTCTTCCAGCAGGTCTCTGTTGATTTGGATGATTTGTTGACGGATCGCTTCCTTCAATGCATCTAATGTACGGGGTTGTCCTCGTAGACACGTGACTTGAGGTACCCCCATAGAAAGAAGTCACATGTGGACAAGTCAGGGGACCGAGGGGGCCATGCAATGTCACCAAATCTCGAAATGAGATGGTTGGGAAACAGGGGGCGAAGAACAGCCATTGACGCTCTGGCGGTGTGTGGCGTGGCCCCATCTTGCTGAAACCACAAATGTCGACGAGCAATACGCCTTCTTCGTAACTCAGGGATGAAAAAGGTGTTCACCATCTCAATGTAACGCCCAGATGTTATGGTAACGGTAACACCATTTTGTTCGAAGAAATAGGGACGATGACGCCAAACTTTCCCACCGCGCACCAAACTGTAACCTTAGGGCTATGCAGCGGTTTTCATGGAGTTGTCGCGGATTTTCAGCAGCCATACCGACAGTTTTGATTGTTGACGGCCCCATTAAGGTGGAAATGGGCTTCATCACTCATTACCACCATCATGTTTTCATTCTGCTCATAAAGTGCAAGCATTTCCTGTGCAAAATTCAGTCGTGGGGGCAATCGTTTACATTCAATTCCTGCACCATCGCTAACTTGTATGGGTGAAAATGTAATTCTTCATGCAAAATCCGTCAACAGTACGATTGCTGATTCCGAGTGCAGCTGAATGTCTCCGAGCAGAGCGGCCTGGGCTTTGCAACATCGCTTGTCTGACCCTTTCCACGTTCTCTGGAGTACGCACAGTGCGTTGCGGCCCCTTCGGTTTTGTTTTCATTATTGAGCCTCCTGTTCGAAGATTGTAACCAACGTAAGATTGTGTCACGAGCGGGAACAGAGTCATTTCGATGAATGTTGAATCTGCGGCGAAACGCACGCTGAAACTGCTGTCACTGACTCGCCACTCCTAACAAAATGATCATACGCGAACATGCGGTGTTCTACGTCCACTGCTCCATGATGGCACCTGAAAGATAAAGGTGAGTGTTAGTTAAAGTTAAATGCTATGAACCCAGGAATGGAATGCTACCTACCGCACGCCCCTCCATTCCTAATGGCCGATTACTAGCTATTCAAAAAACACTGATTCCCGTGCCCCACCCTATATATATATATATATATATATATATATATATATATATATATATAGAGAGAGAGAGAGAGAGTTCAATATCGAATTTCAAACACTTTCCGTTTCAGATATATTAAAAGCAATTACTTCCCACTCACTGTCATTCCCATTCGCGGGATGCACAAAGTGAGAAATCGAGAGATGAAAAAGAAATTCTTGATTTCAGAAAGACTTTAATTCCCATTCGTATTCGTGATAAAGGCGCGAAATAAGAATGGATGATATTTCAAAGTAAGAAACAAATGTAATCTTTATTCAGAAAAAAAGAATACGTGACATAAGGTATACAATATTCAGTAGGCCTACAGTAGTTGAAGAGCGAAACATCGCATCTCAATAGATTTATAGAAGAATATATCAGCATTTATGTTCGATTTTGTATTTCGTGGCAAGTAATTGAAATAACGTTTCGTATCTGAATATGTCGTTGGTGGGAAGCGTGAGGAGGTTTTCTGGAATTCATTTAAATTTTTACAATAGAAAATAAGATAGTAAATTTAACTAAAAATTTAAAAAAAGATCGAAAAAAACAAAATACCAAATTTGGTTGTTTAATTGTAAGACTATCAAAATTGCATTCAATTAATTCTTATTATTACGAATTAGAAATGAGATAACTTTAGAGATAATTGAAAATAAAGACGTAATAAACGATACAATTTTTATTGAAAGAAGAGTGAAATTTTTGTTTATTAAATTTACGAGTGGCAATATATATATATATGCAGCTGGGATACAGCGTATCAGAAGGAAATAATAAAGTATTTTCTTAGTGATTCGCGAAATGAAATTAATGGTGGTGCCTCTGATATTTATAGGTATGAAGTTCTATATATCTGCTACGTAGCGTGGTTTCTGTTATTAACAACTTTGTACACATTGATACCGATGGTTGGTTTATGCGAGTCATTTAGTTATATGTTATTCAAATCTTTCAACAGTCGAGAGGTATGAGATTGTCTTGTTATCATTGTTTGAGAGAGAGAGAGAGAGAGAGAGAGAGAAGAGAGAGAGAGAGAGAGAGAGAGAGAGAGAGAGAGAGAGAGAGAGAGAGAGTGAGTTCGTAAGCATTTATGGATTACTTCTAGCTGATATCTTATATAATTCTTGGTACTACCCCATGTTGTAATGTCGTACTGTAAGTGTGGATGAATAAATGAGTAATACAGTGTAAAGGGAATTGTTTTTTTAGTTTGAATAATACGAAGAGAAATCCAGATATTTTCGATTTGATGTATTGTACGTGACTTTTTAAATTATTTTGTTATCTAATTTGATGCTAAGCGCTTTAACTTCATTTACTTTTGAAGAGAATATGCAATATGTGTTTAATTTATCTAGTGAGATATCATATAGCGTATCAAAGGCTTTCGATAGGTGAAGAAACATTAGAATTTTTTTTTTTTTAGGATATATATATATATATATGATGAATAAAACCACGAAGGAAAGGAAACACAGAATGGTGCTCAAGCGCTTTCGTCTAATGATGTCATTAGACGAAAGCGCTTGAGCACCATTCTGTGTTTCCTTTCCTTCGTGGTTTTATTCATCATAAATATTTTTCACGTGTTACTTTCGTGAAATAATTTTCATATATATATATATATATATATATATATATATATATATAAAATGGTTCATATATAAAATATATACATTAATAATAGTAGCGTGTTGACAGCGAATTTCTGTGATGTGACCTCTAAATCCAAAATGTGTTTGCTAGGCTGTCAAATGTGGTTAAGATTTGATTAGTCTATTGCAGACGATTTTTTTCAAATACTGTACTTTACTTACGGTTGGTAATATGGAGATTGGCCAGTAATTGGATGGAGAATCTGGACTGCCTGATTTGAATATTGGACAAACCTTTGCTACCTTCAGGTAGCATACGGAATGCGCCGCCGTGTACTTTGACTCATCCATATCTTGTGAGTGGAGTTGCAATATCATCTGATATTATTATTATTTTACATATTTTTAGTGGAATCAAATATGTAGCTGCGTTTCCATTTTTTAAGTTTTTCAATGTAGCTCAGGTCTCATTTGGGCAGAATTGGTTTAAAGAAGAACATATTTGATATGGATTGTGGCATATATTACTGGGAGTGACTTTCTGACTCTGGAATGGCTGCCGCCGTATTTTTTCCTATTTTTTAAAAGAAATTGTTTAATAAATTAACTATATCTTTGGGATCACTGTAGGAAATTCCGTGATGTGATAGCGAAGATAAAGAATTTGTCTTTCCTTTTTTGATGTTCACTGAAACCTCATCTAACTGAACGCAACCTGACCGAACCTAACATTAAACCTAACAGCCTAACTCGAACCAAAGTGCGAAATCCGTAGATGGGAATGAGAGTTGCGCGAAATGAGAATTGATCGAGTTAAGATTTACCTCCTTTGAGAGATTCTCACTCGACCATTTCTAACTCTCGGGGCGCGGAAGGAAATAGGAATCACATTGAGCGAAATCATATCTTTAAAACCTATCGAGTGATTTTAACCCAAATGTAGGTCAAATAAGTTCCTATCCATTAAATAGGTAGTCAAAATGATTATATAGCTTCGGTAGTTTTTAGAATACGGAAATCTTTTGACTCTCTCTCTCTTCTCAGGTTCAAAATTATCCAAAAAGTGATCTTAACTGCTTAAGGGATTGGAGCTTATTTGCCGATACGACTTTCAAATCAAATAACTAAATTATGTCTTGGGGATAGCACGAGGTTAAGCTCTCTTATCGCTTTCTTATAGAATGCTCGATAAGTACAGCATTTCATAACTCGCTTTCTCCACCCTCACCCCTCATATATATATATATATATATATTATATATATATATATATATATCCCATGAAGAACGTTCTTATCAGATTTAGTTTTCGCATTTATATAGAGAATTTATACAATAAAACTATTCTAATAAACTTTCGGGAGTGTATCTGAAGTAATTTGAGTTTCTGGTCCCCTTACACGCACCTCACTATATCATCATTCTTTCTTCTCTTTATAAAATCATTATTTATTGTTTTTATAATGTTCCAAGAATGAATTTCATGAACTAAAATTGCATCTCAGACTCGTCCGATTAATTATGTGTTAGATAAGGGTGTACGATTAACACACACACACACACACACACACACACACACACACACACACACAGGGTGGCTCAAAAGTCGCACACCATAGGAATTTTCCGTGCTGACTATAATATATTAATTTTTCTTTTAGGTAAGGGATGGCTGCGAGATTAACAATGGACAGAAGTAGTATAGCCGCAAAAGGGGAGAGTGCAGGAATGTTGCAAAGGGGGGTGGGGGTTGTTGCAAAGGGGGAAGGGGGGTTGTTGCAAAGGGGGAAGGGTTGTTGCAAAGGGGTGGGGGGGAAACTTGGAGGCGGCGTTATCCCCCAAGAGAAAGGAGGAGGAGGAGAGAAAGGAGGAGAGGTGTTCACCTGGCAGGAGCCAAGTGCGCATTAAGACTTCCAGCCGGGCTGGCGTTGTTTTATAGGCTCCTAATCAGCCAGAATCAGCCAGTTGGCTGAGCCAAGGTGAGAGAGAGGCGCCTGAAGGAGAGAGAGCTGAAGAAGAGAGAGATGCCTGTAGGAGGGAGAGACGCCTGAAGGAGAGAGGATAGGTACACATGCAGGAGGTACACATGCTGGAGGTACACACACATACGCACACATGCAGGAGTACACATGCTGGATGTACACATGCTGGAGGCAAACATGCAGGAGAGAGAGAGAGAGAGAGACACCTGAAGGAGGAAGATACATGCAGGAGAGAGAGAGAGAGAGACACCTGAAGGAGGGAGAGAGACACCTGAAGGACAGAGTGGAGTTCTCCCCCAATTTATTTTCGTTTCCCTAACCTAAGAGGCCACTAAGGGGTTTACCAAAGGGCCAGAAATAGAAGGAGCAGAGCTCCTTACTCGGCCGGAGCCGAGGGGGGAATGGTTCTTCACCAGCTTCGCGATCTTTTATAATCCTCTATTCTGGCTGAGTTGCCAGATAGCGCAAGGTATTCCAGATAGCGCCATGTGTCCCATTAATCGTGTAACACATATGACGGCTGTTATTCCAAATGTACTTGTATATATAAAAACTAATGAACCATAAAAATACCACAATATATATTTATATGGTTATTCAAGATTCAACCGTATAAAATAACACAAGCGCCTCTTTCATTACGCTTTAATAGAATTAACAAAGTTACCCTATTTCGTTAGACAGAAAACGAATTTTTATAAGGGTTACCCACGAATTATGAGAGCATCACCGAATTAAACTTTTATGGGTAACTATATCGACATAAGCTTATTATTGTAACGTGTGCTCCCAATATAAATTTCCTAAATAACAGTAAAACCAATTAATTTAATTATGAAACTTCATTTAAATAATTTACGATACAATTCCACCAAACGAGATGAAAACTTATGAAACTTATAGCCTCATTCCTGCGACGAAAAAAATGAAAAATGACGAAAAATAAAGAAATTATTCATTTGGAATTGCCCAAGCCACTATAGCGGGGTCGGACGGAGAATATCTGTTCTTTTAAACATCTTATTTCTGCTTATTAAATAACTTTTTAGACACTTGATTTTTATTATAAATATTTAAGTCACGAATAACTGGGAAAAAACGATATGTTATTCAGTCTGAAGATTCAACCGTATAAAATAACACAAGCGCCTCTTTCATTACGCTTTAATAGAATTAACAAAGTTACCCTATTTCGTTAGACAGAAAACGAATTTTTATAAGGGTTACCCAACGAATTATGAGAGCATCACCGAATTAAAACTTTTATGGGTAACTATATCGACATAAGCTTATTATTATTGTAACGTTTGCTCCCAATGTAAATTTTCCTAAATAAACAGTAAAAACCAATTAATTTAATTATGAAACTTCATTTAAATAATTTACGATACAATTCCACCAAACGAGATGAAAACTTATGAAACATATAGCCTCATTCCTGCGACGAAAAAATGAAAAATGACGAAAAATAAAGAAATTATTCATTTGGAATTGCCCAAGCCACTATAGCGGGGTCGGACGGAGAATATCTGTTCTTTTAAACATTATTTCTGCTTATTAAAAACTTTTTAGACACTTGATTTTTATTATAAATATTTAAGTCACGAATAACAGTGGGAAAAACGTCCGGAAAAGAAAATTATGAAACATCTCCTTCCAGACCACTCTTGATATATATTATAATATATATATATATATATATATATATAAATAACTCATGCACACACACACACACACACACACACGATGAAAGGCAGAAGCTAAATCAGTTCGAATCGTGTCCCTAGAGACCTTTTTCGTTCGATTCGTGTCCCTAGAGACCTTTTTCGTTCGAATCGTGTCTCTAGGGACCTTTTTCGGGTCGATGGTTTAAGCCGTTCGAGAGCAGAAACCACCACAGACTCCAGATATTAATTTTATCATTGTTATTACTTCTACAAAATTTACGCGTATTTGTATGGTGTCATATAGAAATATAATGATGAGATGCTTTTTAAAATATAATTTGAAGCCAATTAAATTCTACTTATTAATAAATAACTTTTTACACACAAACTACATCTTAACTGCAAACACCTTGCACATCAATTCTTATTATCATATTATTATTATTTCTACAATGAAACGTGGGTCGGGCCGAAGAACGGGTGAGAGATCTCCCCCCAATATATATATATATATATATACACAAACTCAGAATGGTTCCCTGAGAACATATATGTTAAACACAGACCGTGCATGGAACAAGGAACTCTTCTGGAAAATTAAATCCACTATAGTCCGAATAAGTAATGGTAAATGACAAATACCATAGTTTTTTCCTTTTCATGATTTTAGCCCGACGTGGGCAACGGGTCTCTCGCAAAGAGATCCCATAAATATAGCTTCCCTCACCAGCTATCTGCAAAGCAGACAGGATCCAGCTTTGGGACGTGGATCTAGGGTTTAAAGCAAGCCTAGATCCTACACTCAGAACCTCTATATAAGTAAAAGACTCGTTGCATTCACGTCGTGTTGAATAAATCAAAGAAAAAGGGGTAACTATTGTATTTTTAGCCAAAAAAACCAAAACTTAAACCTCAACCGGGACATTGAGCGTCCACTTTTCAAGGCACGAAACACGTCCGTTTAGGCCTTGAAAAGGACGCTCAATGTCCCGGTTGAGGTTTAAGTTTTGGTTTTTTTGGCTAAAAATACAATAGTTACCCCCTTTCTTTTGATTTATTCAACACGACGTGAATGCAACGAGTCTTTTACTTATATAAAGAGGTTCTGAGTGTAGGGATCTAGGCTTGCTTTAACCCTAGATCCACGTCCCAAAGCTGGATCCTGTCTGCTTTGCAGATAGCTGGTGAGGGAAGCTATATTTATGGGATCTCTTTGCGAGAGACCCGTTGCCCACGTCGGGCTAAAATCATGAAAAAGGAAAAAAAACTATGGTATTTGTCATTTACCATTACTTATTCGGACTATAGTGGATTTAAATTTTCCCAGAAGAGTTCTTGTTCCATGCACGGTCTGTGTTTAAACATATATATATATATATATATATATATATATATATATATATATATAAATTGAATTTACCGTGGTACACCATGTTTGGCAAACGCTTTAGTGGTGCAAGCCTCATTTACTGATGCATATATATCTATCGGGCAAATAAACTTTTAATTCAGTCACTGATTGACCCTCTAATACCGCAACAGCACAAATTATTGAGTAGAATGTTGTGTTCTATTACATCAAACACTTACTCCATACCCACGGCCATAATTTTCTTTATCATAAACTCAGCCGAGCAACTACGTTAAGCGACGTTGGATCTGAGTGGTAGTTGGATGGGGAGTCATCCACCGCAGCAGATTAATTTACATTCGATAAAAATGTAATGAATAATAAATAAAATATGCATTATTTTTATATCACGGATGGAGTCGATGTAGACAATGCAGGTCTGAGCTTAAATTATCTAAAACTATAACAATACAAATTATTTCAATAGAATATTATGGTCTATTACATTATTACACCTTGCCCAGATCCATTACCAATAACCTCAATTTAGTAATATAACAATTATCTCTCATACACTATATATATATATATATATATATATATATATATATATATATATAGAAAGAGAGCGAGAGTTTTGTTCAAATAAAGGATTCAATTTATAATGAAAAGGTACGACTTGGGATGTCATTCGATTACTGAGAGATATTAGCAATGAAGTTCAGTAGAGATTACCCATAGACACGTAGGGTGCCCATTTATCTGCCAACCACTTTCTTTTATTATGTGGAATGACCACCTTAGACCTACAGTTTAACGTGGAACCATCAACAGCCCCAGCGTCTTAACCACTAGGACACGTAGGGTGCCCATTTATCTGCCAACCACTTTCTTTTATTATGTGGAATGACACCTTAGACCTACAGTTTAACGTGGAACCATCAACAGCCCCAGCGTACTTAACCACTAGACACGTAGGGTGCCCATTTATCTGCCAACCACTTTCTTTTATTATGTGGAATGACACCTTAGACCTACAGTTTAACTCCGAACCATCAACAGCCAGCGTCTTAAACCACTAGACACGTAGGGTGCCCATTTATCTGCCAAACCATTATTTATTATGTGTAGGACCACCTTAGACCTACAGTTTAACGTTGAAACCGAATGTTATTTTAAAATATAATTATGATATATTTCTTTATACCCTCTCGATTACATTAGTGACTAATGATGCGGGAAATTGAGTAAATGGAAATATTATTTTCTCGAAAACTATGGGTGATAGAAAACTTCTGAAACCATATTTGGAATGAATATCAAAAAAGTTCTATTACGAATCACCAAATAATTTTCAAAGGAGAATAAGAG
>JAJOZX010012400.1:0-87782 GCA_023014485.1 Bathynomus jamesi | reverse complement strand
GTATGGAGCCAGCAGTAGCGATTCCACGAATCCACCAACCATTGGAAGAATTTGTCGATTCAAGACAGGCAATTCAATAAAGATTGCTCAGTGACAATATTTACCTTTATTTGATGAAAGCCCTATTAAAACAGGTAATAAAACAATAGAGACTCGGTTCAGGACATTTGTTTCTTAAAGCCAAATTTGTAGTTTCTGTTTTTAAATATTAGCATCAGCACTTGAATACATATATACAAAATATTTGATATTGATTATTTCACGCAACCTAAATTTATGAATTTGTTTATAGCTGGATTGAAGCCGGGACAAAAACAGATAAAGGCTTCTACGAAATTCAGATCGACAACGGAAAAGGTTAAACAAAGTTTTGAAGCTGCTTATGGGGCTCCTATTGACTATTCTGAAGCTGGTCCATCCAAAAAAGTTGTTTGGAAGATGATTTAGAGAGGCAAGACTACTTTTCGGACATAGTTATTGAAATTTGACATTTTAAATTAAATTTAATACAGTCATCGAAGTATATATTAAATTAAGTTTTATCTGTTTACATTTTATAATCGGACAATATAATACATATACTGTACATATATTTATGAAAAGTTTAATTAAAAGTATACTAATTAAACTTAATGTCAAATACACTTTATTTCAGGTATCAAAAGGTTATGGAAGAATTAAAGGAGAAATTTCAAGCAAGTAACAATCGCAATCTTAGGTTACAAATACTATCATTGTATCCCTATCCCATTGAAAAAACTGCTGACTTCTTTGGAGCAACAAAGTATATGGTGCGTAAGAGCCACAATCTTCAAAAACAGTTTGGGATTCTTCCTAACATTCCAAACATGACGAAAGGGAAGGTCATCACAGCTGAAATGAAAAAAATCATTCAGGAGTTTTATGAAAATGACGAATATAGTAGGATGTGCCTGGGAATCAAAGATTATAAGTTTGCAATAAATGAAGAGGGTGAAAAAATAAAAAAACAAAAAAGACTGGTATGTGTAGGGTAACTTGAGAGAGTTATATGCTGAATATGCAAAAAATGCTGAAAATCCTAAAATAGGCTTTAGTACCTTTGCTCATCTTCGACCGTCGTGGTGCGTGCTTGCGGGACAAAGCGGAACTCACAGTGTCTGCGTATGTACGCATCACCAAAATCCGAAACTACAAATATCAGCGTTAGGCATTAAAGATTTAGACTACAAAAAATTAATGTCTTTATCCATCTGCAGCATGGACAATGAAGATTGTATGATGCACCGATGCAAAAGATGCGCCCGCGAGAGGTCGGAATCAAAAATTATTTGGAAAGTTTGGACTTCATGGCGATGGAAGAGATAAAATATAAACAATGGTGTCCGTCGATCACTGTATGTTAAAAGATATCACTGAAACTCCAGAGGAATACGTGGAATCGCTCACCAAAAAAATTGAACAACTGACAAGACACCACTTCACAAATAAATGTCAGTCGAGTTACTTCAAAAATCTAAAAGAAACTCTGCCCGAAAATGAAGGTGTTTTGGTGGGCAATTTCGCAGAAAACTTCTCATTCATCGTACAAGATTGTGCCCGGGGTTTCATTGGGAGAACTCGCAATGTACAGTGCACCCATTCGTTTATTATTCCAAAAACAATGCAGGAAAACTAATTTGCAAAAGTTACTGCTTCGTTTCAAACCGTCGCAGGCATGATACAATTCTGGTTCATAGTTTTCTCAAAAAATTAATCCTGTGCATCCAACAACAAAATTCAAACCTAACTAAAATTCATTATTTCACAGATGGATGCGCGGCTCAGTATAAGAATAAAACAAATTTTCTAAATTTATGCCACATTTCGAAGACTTCAAAATTCATGCGGAGTGGAATTTTTTCACGACATCCCACAGGAAGAATGCCTGCGACGGTATTGGTGGAATGGTAAAAAGAGCAGTCACCAGAGAAAGCTTACAATGGCCTCTCAACCATCAAATCTTAACAGCTGAGGTTCTACAATTTCTGCTCTCAAGAATTCCTAACCGCTATTGACTTTTTTTACGTCTCTGAGGCAGAAGTTGTAGATGTAGGGCTTTCTTTGCAAAAACGTCTGAGTGAACCTATTACTTCTATCAAAGGTACTCAACAATTACATTGCTTCGTCCCAATTTCCAAGAATTTGTTGAAAGTTTATCCACTCTCTCAGAGTGCACACTGTAGGGTGCATAAAAAATGGCAACTTTCAAAAAATGATTTGGCCCTACGGTACATTATTATGGTTACACTCCCTAAAAAAAATTCACATGCAAAATTTCAGGTCAATTGATTAATATCTACTGGGTCCACCTAGCTCCTAAACTTTTACAAAAATGACAATTTTTGGGATAAATTGCCTTAAATTATTTTTTTCACATAGTATACCTTTATTTTATTGAATTGAATGATCCTTAAGGTACTATAGGCCTAGTATGTTTAGTTTGCTTGTGTTTAAGCCATAGCTACTATTAAAACATCATTTGCCATCATGAAATACCTATAGCTATTTTTTCTTATTTTCAGGCATGTAGACTACTTTAATATTAATCTATGTTTCTATTACAGGTCAATTTTTGATATATGATATAATGGATAATAGTGGTAAAGCCAGTGAAGCCACTTCTAGTGGTAAAACTTGTTCAAGTGGTGCAGATAAAGTTGATGTAAAAACACGAAAAAAAACCTGTATATTTGGATTAGGGCCTGGCATCACAAATAATGATGCAAAGATTGTAGGATGTCGCTAGTGAACAAGTTCTTAGATGTTTCCTATTTCACCAGCAACAGGGTCTAAAAGAGAGAAGAACTAAGCGAGATATAGCTAAAATTGTTTTAACAGAAATTCAACCATTCTACAATAAAGCCAACATACCAATGATTACTGAGAAAAAAGCATGAGAGAAAATAATTTCATTGTCAGAAAAGAATGCGAAACTGAGAGAAATTCCATTGAAAAGAAGAGAGCTACAAAGTACAAAGACAAGACTAGAAGATATGGAAATGCAACTTAAAATGACTTTTCCACTGTGGATTAAAAATGCCGAAAAAATTATGAGTAATCCAGAAGATATACAATTTCTTCAATCTATGCAAGGGGATAGAATTGCTTCTTTTGGAGCTCATGATCAAACTTTAGCATCCAAAATGAAGCGCATTAATTTTCAAAAATGTGAAGAAAATGTGAGAAAAGAAAAGGAATTGAGACACTGAAGCTTCTTGCAGTTATGTTGAATTAGAAAGCAGTAGCACAAGTGATACAACTACCATTGAAAGTGAGTCAGAAGCTAATGATGGAGCTGAAAAAGATGGAAAATCCACAGTCAACAGTCTGTTTAGGTACTCAAGCTATCATTCCTCATGACATTCTGAAAAGACCGAAACTTGTTTCTTTGGCATCAAGAATGAAAATGACTGGCACAACAGGCTGCATTCACAAAAGCTTTTGTTGAAGAATGTGGTGGTAACACTAAGGCAGTGGCAACTTCATATGCTACAGCTGATAGAGCAAGACGCGAAGTAGCCCAAAAAATTTCAAGTTCCATTAAAAAATCCTGGAATCCTCCTAAATTGGCCTCTCTTCATTGGGATTTGAAAATAATTTCTACTCTGCAGGATAAATATGTTATAGAAGAACAATTAGCCGTATCAGTTGGAAATTCAATGGATCTCAAACTACTTGGTATTCCATCATATCATCCTAGTGCTGGTGGCAGTGGCCAATCTGGGAAAAACTTGACTGAAGAAGTTATGAAGCTACTGAAATTGTGGAACTGCTCCGATTCAATAGTGAACTTGGTTTTCGACACTACAGCAACCAACACGGGACATGTGAGCGCTGCATGCATAACTATCCAACAAGAGATTGGACGGCCTTTATTATGGTCTGCATGCAGGCATCATGTTGGTGAAGTTATTAGGAGTCATGTGTTTCAGGACATGAAAGTAGAAACTTCGAGTGGACCAGAAATTAATGTCTTTAACAGATTTCGAGAAAAGTTTCAGTGGATTTCCAAGGCTGAAAAATTGAAAAAAATTGACTTCAATCAGTACTCCAAAGCTGTCCAGGAGATTCTTCAGGAATGGACTGATTATGCAATTCAAATAAGTAATATAGAAAAGCAACATACACGATATGACTACAAACAATTTTCTGACTTAGTTGTGTTATACTTAAATGCAGGACCTAGTGATAAGGATATAACCCTTCAGCGACCTGGTGCTATACATAGAGCCAGATGGATGAGTAAAGCAATATATGCTCTAAAAATTGCATTACTAGAAGATAATATCTCGAAACTACCTTCAGTAACAATCACAAACAAGCAACAAATTCTGAAACTAAGAGACTTTGCAACCTTCATTTCACTGAAGCAAATAGCAAAAAGTGCTCTAACATCTTTGAAATGTCATCTCTGGTACCTTTTATCAGAGATGATTCCTCTTGTATTATTCAGCGATTTGGTTCCAAAAAATGAACTTCGTGCTATAACAAACCATCTACTTTCCTATAAACCACACAAGATTGAGACAGTGGTTCCAGAAGGTAGACATGGATCTAGTTTTGGAAAGCCTAATTTCCCTACCAATCTATGATCGGAAACCACACTAGCTGACTTGGTTGACAAAAACTCATGGTTCATATTCTCTTCACTACAGTTAGACTATGATTTTTTAATGGTTGAGATTGTTGAATAGAAAATAACAGCATCATTTATATCTTCCAAAGAAAAACTTTTGGCTATAAATGTCATAAATGATGGCTCTGAGAGGGCAGTAAAACTATGCAGTGACTTTTATGAGGCTGCAAGGACTGAAGAACATCTTCAAAATGTTCTCCAAGTTGTAGAAGCTGACAGAAAAGCCACTCCTAATCTGAGAAAGAGAGAAGCTTCTTTATCATCTGTTTTAAAAGAAAAAAGGACAAAGAAGAAGAATTAAGATATCAATAAGCAATAAATCAATTTTTACAAGTATTTTATCATGAAATACCATTTTTAATAGGTGGAGGTGGTCGGTGGGATGCTTGGCAAGTTGGGTCCTCATCCCGCATCCTGGTAACTCACTTCATGATTCTCAGAATAATACAAAAAAAAGTCTAAAAAGACAGATAATTTCATGAATTGAGGCTAAAACTTGCCTAAAACTAACTATATTTACAATTTTTTTTTTTCAAACAAAATCTACAACGCTTACACAAGATTTTCTAGTAAAACAATAAAATTCCACAATTGTCAAATTTTCATCTTCGAGGTGGACCCACTAAATTGTCAGAACAGCTTGAAACGTGGACACTGAAGGTTTGTTGGGGATTGTAACCATAATATCATAGGGCCGAATCAATATCTGAAGTTTGAAATTTCACCCCTTATAGGCTGGTGCACCCTAGCTGCACAGTCATTCGAAATAAGAGAGCTCATTAGAGTTTCTGCTTCGGATCAAGAACATAATACTGTCTCTCAACGTGAAATTGAAACAGGCTCTTTTGTGGGTTGTATGTATGAAAATAAACTATGGCTCGGATTAGTCCAGTCCTTTGCCTGTGAATATGATGATTTTCTGATAAAATTTCTCCATCCTTCGGGCGTATGTCCCTCATACATTTTTCCTGCGCAAGATGATGTTTGTCACGTTCCAACAGAAAATATATTTGGGAGTATTGAAGCAAGTTTACGAGGAGGAACAAGAATACAATACATTTTTCCGCTTCAAGAATTAAATAACTTTTCAAAGATAAAATAAATTCTATCAAATATATACTATTTAAGATTGTCTATATAATATTTCTAAAATTTTTATCTAAGATTTGTGTATCTACTTAATAGTTATAAAAATCTTTTCAAATTCTTTTTTCTTATTATATTATTAGTGTCTAAAATTTGGATTCACTGGATGAGAATACTGTCTCTTAATTCATTCTCAAAGACTTGTGTATGTGTAGTATTAGGAAGAGTATTTTATACTCTGATAAGCGCTTTATAAATTAAACATTATATTATTATTGTCAATATATTCTGTCCCTAAATGTAAGAGAGGTTATGTATGTACATTGTACATATATTTTAAAAGATTTTTTCTCCTTTGGTTTATCTACATGTATTTTTTATATGATTTGAAAATTGTCTTTTTTTGGACTAACAAGTCTGTAATAAATCTTCATCGTCTGAAAAAAAATTTTATTACTTAATTTCAAACTCAGTTTTGAGCCTTATAATAAACTATAAGCTGACTTTTTATTACTTATTATAGTGTACATACATCAAATAAACATTTTTTATTCTTGGTCTTTTTTTCGAAAAATGATATCTTCGCTGCCAAATTGCAAAAAAAAAAAAAAAAAAAAAATTGACATTTTTTCCAAAAAATCATAATTTTATTTTTGTTACCCTAAAAAAATGATACATATTTAGAAACTACAGTTCATTTTACATATTTTATCATTTAAGACTTATTACGCTACCACAATTAGCAGCTGAGATATTTACGTTTGAAAATTGTTGGTTTTTTCATTTGACCAAAATTTGGTCAAGCCATAAAATTTGACCAACTTGACCAATTTTCAAAAAAAATTCGGATTTTTGTAATTTGGACCAAAACCAACCCTCACACCAAGTTTCATGAATTTTGGAGATGGTGGAGTGTACATTTGGCACTTTCATTTGTCTATTTGTCCTGGAATTACCCACAACCAAAATTTGAACCCAGTGACCTATATCGGGTTCTGGACATGATAGAAAGACAATTTAAAACTGTTTATGATGTATTTTTTACCTCTGAAGCAGATTAAAACATTTGCAGAGGGCTGCATGCTCAATAATAAATCAAAAAATCCATATTTCATAATTTTTACTAAAAAAATGCAATTTTTCAGCCCTTTTTCTCCAAATATATATTTTGTTTTTTATTTGAAATTATATTTTATATTTTCCTTTTCAGGTTGAATTTATAGAATTGATAAATACGTATATTTTGATAACCTTATTGCCAAAAAATACTGCATAATAGGATGTTAAGACGCAGTGACAGTTAAAATTCTTGATGGAGATCACAGATTTTAAAGACTCCTCTCCTAATGGAAAGCTTCCCCTTGGTAAAGATGTCATCCAACATGTAATGGCAGAAGAGAACTGGACAACCAGACATGCAGCTAATATGGTTGCACTAAGTCTGATTGAACACTGGATTTGGTGCAATGTCTATTCAATTTCACGCCCCAGTATCACCAGCAAGATTCAGGATCTAGTCAAAGAATTTTTGAGGTAAGACTCAAATTTTCAGTCCCTTATAAAAAGATTTAAAATATGTCATACTTTTGTAAATTTTGTAGTTACATTTATTTGTTTGGGACAGTAATTTTATTAACATAATCATATGATTCAGTGATTTTCAAATCACAAGAATGATCAGTAATAAATTTATAATGTTTATAATTGAAATTTGCATTCACAACATTTAAGTTTTGGTAATTTTGTAGGTGTGATAGATATCCAAAAAAGAAATGTGGAGACAAGTTCCAGAGTGATCTTTCTTCCTTCATTTAAAAAACTTCCAAGTTGTTTGACATCTTCTGTGAGGACTCAAATTGGAGAAGAGATTTGGAACATTTGTATCAACTCAAAATGACAGAAGAAGACTATGCTTTCTATGAGGATTATAAAACAGCTAGAATAGGATGATACATTGGTTTTAAGGAATGCCTTACATCAGCAGACATCAGATACCAAAGGAGAGGAGTACAGCAGGAGCAAGCAAAAGAAAAGAATCAGCGAGTTTAATCTATATATACTGGTCAAAAAAAGAAACGCAATTAGCTTGCATATGGTGTAAAATTTAAGTTGTTAGTGGTATTATCACAGTTTCAAGATTATGGTTAAATGTTTGTTCAAATCTTTTAAAGCCACTTAGTGCATGTTTTTAAACCTGACTAATCCCGGCTAAGACGCCATTTTGTTACAAACAATAAACAGAGATTAAATTGAATGTATTCTTTATGAAGGCATGCATTTTTTCTTTGACTTCACAGAATACACACTGCCCGTTGAAAAAACCAAACTTTTTCCCGCGACTAAGGCATGCCACGACTCTCAGAGGTCAACAGAGGTCGTGCCTTGCCTTGGGCATGTTGGATGCAGGCATGTCTGCTGTCCAAGTTGTACAATGAATGCATGTGCATCCCAGCACAATCTCTAGGCTTGTTAGACGGTACAATGCCACAGGAAGTGTTCAGGACCTGCCAAGACATGGGCGACCTCGTGTGATGACCCAACGCCAGGATCGCCACATTGTACTGCAGCACCTGCGTCATCGGCAGCGGAATGCTCGTCAGACAGCCAGAGAGACACCTGGTATCCACAACAACAGAATTAGTGACCAGACCATCAGAAACCGACTCCGTAATGCAGGACTCCGATCCCGCAGGCCTTACAGAGGTCCTTTTCTCACTGATGCAAGAAGGCAACGACGCCTGCAATGGGCCTATCAGCACCGTGACTGGACACAAAGAATGTGGAACCAAGTCCTCTTTTCTGACGAGTCTCGCTTCAGACTGTCCAATTCTGATGGCCATGTCAGGGTATACAGACGACCAGGGGAGCGATACTCAGATGCTGCAGTAGTGGAGTATGACAGATGGGGAGGACCAAGTGTCATGGTTTGGGCAGGAATTGCCTTTGCTTCAAGAACTGAGCTGGTGGTTGTTGATGGCGCTCTGACTGCCCAGCGCTACAGGGATGAGATTCTTCACCCACATGTTCTTCCATTCATGAGGCAACATCCAGAATTGGTGCTCCTGCAACAGGACAATGCCAGACCTCATGCAGCCAGGATAGTGCAGGCGTACCTGCAGGGACAACAGGTGCAGACCTTACCATGGCCAGCCTTCAGCCCAGACATGTCACCGATAGAGCACGCATGGGATGAACTTGAATGGTGAGTTCGCAGACATCAGCATCAGCCGCAGAACATCAGGGAACTGACCAATGCAATTATTGAAGAGTGGAGGGCCATCCCTGTTGCTTTCCTGCAGAGACTGTTGAGGTCGATGAGGGCCAGACTCCAAGCTTGCATTGTGGCTAGGGGTGGCCATACGCGTTATTAACTGTTTGTTATGTTAAAGAATCATTTACTATATACTGAGTCCTCATGTGTTTATTAATAAATCTCAAAAATTGCGTTTCTCTTTTTGACCAGTATAAATTAAAAAACTTTTGATTAATGGCCACTGGAAATCTGGGTTTCTTGAAATGATTGTGCTACAAATTATAAAATTTTATTTTTGCATCTTTGGTAAACTCTCTTGTATCATAATCATATTGTATTTTATTATCCCCAGGGAAGAGAGCTCTAGAAGAGTTTTCAAGTTGTTCCATCAAGCTCAGCAGCAATACATGACAGTGATCTCAACAGTCTCTCAAGTCAGGGCAGCCTGGAATCACATGATGAAACAGCTGGTGTCAGTGAACAACAAGAATCCAGGACCAAAATAGGAAGAGTCTACCAAATCTCACTCAGCAGTGCAGGGTGATTTTGAGACCCCTTTTTTTGGAAAAAAAGTTAATCTTATACACCGAAAAATATGGTATTTCACAAAAAGGCATACATTTCAAACAAGTGTTGAAATTTAAATATTGTTAGTCAAAACCTATGGAGCTTGCTTAAATAACTGTCTTTAAAAGTGAGTAAATTTGCACTATGAACTTTGCAGGAACAAGCTGAGAAGAGAACGTGAAAAATATCGTAAAGTCATAAGAAAAGAGGAGGGTAAAATCAAGAAAACTGATGAAAGTGTTCAACATAAAAATACAATATTCTGAAGCTGTTTACGTGATTATTTCTTATTACTTTGTTTAATGAGTGATACTTTAGATTAATCTTAAGTTGATTTGTAATATTTTCAGTAGAAAATTGTACATATTTACGACAAATTGTCTAAAAAATTTGCAAAAACAAAAAGGCTGAAAATTGCAATTTTTGGTCAAAAATAATATACTGTAAATATGGATTTTTTGATGCATTATTGAGCCTGCAGCCCTCTGCAAATGTTTTAATCTGCTTCAGAGGTAAAAAATACATCATAAACAGTTTTTAAATTCTTTCTATCATGTCCAGAACCTGAGATAGGTCACTGGGTTCAAATTTTGTTGTGCGCGTATATGATTTGTATAAATTGGCTGGTGGCAGTCACAGTTTTGTATGCAACCACCCAACATTGGTTTTAAAGTTTAATTCTGGACAAAAGACAACTATCTAGACCCCCCTCAATTTTGATCCTGGCACTTTTGATTTTTTCACTCCACCCTAGACTCTGAAGCCAAGCATGGACTGGCTCAAAAATTTCCACTGGCCAGGTGTCACTGAGAGGGCCCCCAAAAAGCTTCAGTAAATTCTGCCCCCAAAAAAATGTTTATGGATGTTTTAAAAATCTAGTAATTTTGTCATGACCTGTAAATCCCCACGAGTTTTGAATATAATTTTGAACTCAACCAAAATCAAATCTAATTAATACGCAGTCAGGGAATGACGAGGTGTACTTCTGAATACACAAAAGGCCTTGGAATCATTTTTCTTTTTCCTTTTGGGTTTGCATTTATATATATTATATATATATATATATATATTATATATATATTATTATATAATATATATATATATATATAATATTATATAAATATAATATATAAATAATTATATATATATATATATTATATAATATATATATGAAAATTATTTCACGAAAGTAACACGTGAAAGATATTTATGATGAATAAAACCACGAAGGAAAGGAAATACAAAAAGGTGCTCAAGCGCTTTCATCTAATGACATCCTCAGGAACACTGAAGTACATAAAAGGTTATGGCCTATATATAGGTTACAGAAAGAAAAAAAAATAAATAAATAACATACACACACACACAAACATATATATATATATATATAACAGTGCCCGCGAAAAGTATCCGATCACTCAAGAAAATACAATATTTTCCCTTGATATTCAGAGACACATAATTCACTTTCTATTTGTTCTAGCGACATCTGGTAACTTTGAGGTTGCTCGCTGATATGAGAGCTATCCAACGCATTCTCAAATTAGTGTTCTGGTAGCCTTCGTTGCGGGTGGCTGTGTCTCAAAGTTGTCAGATTTCACTGTTTGTGTAAATTTATTGATATTTTGTTATTTTTTACAGAAAGTGGTGTAAATAAAATTTATATATAATGTGTGCTAAAAAACAACTTAAGAGTGATTGTCGAGGTGCTATTGTTGCTTTGCATACATGTGGGAAATCACAGAGACAGATAGCTAAGGAATTAAACATATCCCAAAGTACCGTTAATTTATGGGTGTCACGGGCTAAGAACAATGCCGGCCTAACCACGCCAGTCCCTAAAAAACGATCTGGCAGACCGAGAAAAACAAATTCACGAACAGACAAACTTATGAAATGTTTAGTATTGAAAAACCCAACAATAACTGCGAAAGAAATAAAATTTAATATGAATAATTTGTTATCTGGTGTTTCTGAACGAACTATCCAGGAGCGGCTCCAAAAAGAACTCGGATTACCATCTCGCCATGCTGCTAAGAAACCGTTCATTAATGAAAAAATATTTTGCGTAAAAAACGTGTCGCATTTTGTAAAAAATATATTCATTGGACTGTTGATGACTGGAAGAAGGTTTTATTTAGTGATGAGTCGACATTTTTGACATTCAGAAGTTGTCCAAAAAAGGTTCGCCGGGCCATTGGCTCAAATAGGATGGACCCTAAATACACCCTAAAGACAATGAAACACCCTCCAAGTGTGATGGTTTGGGGTTGTTTCGGTTACTATGGGCGTGGAAACCTATATTTTCTTCCGAAGAACACAACTATGAATGGTGCACGGTATTTAGCAATGCTACAGGATAAACTTCCAATGGCAATGGCAATCCAAAGGACAAAAACATACATGCATGATGGTGCACCATGTCACAGGGCCAAAATAGTGACAAAATGGATTACTGACAATAAATTTGATATTTTGGATTGGCCTGGTAATAGTCCAGATCTCAATCCGATAGAAAATATGTGGCTAATAATAAAAAATAAGGTTGAATGCCACGACACTGGCTCAGTCGAAAAATTACAAGAAGCCATCAAAAAGGTATGGTGCAAGGAAATATCAGTGGAAGTTTGTCAAAACTTGATTAAATCCATGCCAAAACGTCTAGAACAAGTCATCCAAACCAAAGGACAGATGACAAAATACTAATATAAGGTTAGTATACATTTAAACATTGTTTTTTATGTAAAAAATACAAATTTCCAGGGTGATCGGATACTTTTCGCAGGCACTGTATATACATATCTACACACATACATATATATATATATATGCAATAAACGGAGAAGTAAAAATAAAAATTAAAAATTAAAAATTAGAGGATTAACAGAGGCATACAGATTTGTAAGGAAAAATATCGATTTTTAGCACAAGATCAAATGAATTATAAAAATACAAATTTATACTGGAAATCTGCCCGGGTTTTAACACTTTGCCTTTTAGAGTCAAGTTTCAATATATATAAAAAAAAATGAAGATTAAAAGTTAATAAAGTAGCATACAAGTTTACCAAAGATTTAGCATCCTACCCTTTTTATCTAAATTTGTTTTGAAGGAATTCAAAACAGCAGGATCGAGTTGAAAAAGACCTTTGCTTATGTTGAAGTTATTTGAAAGTCGGATAATGGCAGACTCAAGAATATTTCTATTAACAATGTTGCTAGAATGAAATAAAACTGAAGCATTATTCCAATCAATACAGTGGGATAACTCTGACAAATGGACAAAAAGAGCACTGGACAACTGTCCTGTTCTAACGGAATATTGATGTTGTTTTATACGTGTGTGCAAATCCTTTCCCGTCTGACCTATGTAAAAGGAATCACGAATATTTCAGTACTTCCATTTTTCCTGGGCTTTTTAGGCATTGCTAATGTACTTAAACTTTTGGATATTAATGTAGTATTTTCATATAACAATATTGTGAAAAATATCATAGTAAAAAATAGCCCTACCAATAATTCAGGCATTATCTATAAAATTGGGTGTAAACAATGTGATTCCTTTTACATAGGTCAGACGGGAAAGGATTTGCACACACGTATAAAACAGCATCAATATTCCATTCGAACAGGACAGTTGTCCAGTGCTCTTTTTGCCCATTTGTCAGAGTTATCCCACTGTATTGATTGGAATAATGCTTCAGTTTTATTTCATTCTAGCAACATTGTTAATAGAAATATTCTTGAGTCTGCCATTATCCAACTTTCAAATAACTTCAACATAAGCAAAGGTCTTTTTCAACTCGATCCTGTTGTTTTGAATTCCTTCAAAACAAATTTAGATAAAAAGGGTAGGACGCTAAATCTTTGGTAAACTTGTATGCTACTTTATTAACTTTTAATCTTCATTTTATTTTTATATACAGTGGAACCTTGCTTAACGAGCATAATTCGTTCCCGAATTGTGCTCGTTATGCAAAATGCTCGTTAAACAAGGCAATTTTTTCCATAGGAATCAATGTAAAATATGATAATGCGTTCCATGCTTAAAAAATACTTAAAATAATATTTATAATGATATTTAAAGGCGTTTTTTAAATTATTATTGCATGAAATGAAAAGATTATTAATAAAAATTAACCCAAAAGAGAATGTAAATAATTAGTAAACGGTGAAATTTATAAATAACTTACGAAGAGAGAAGGTGCTCCTGACGCACGCAAAGGAAATGAAGAGACAGGGGAGGAGGAGAGGGTTATTGAGGGGAAGGAGGAGAATCGTCTTCGTTCAATGCAATAACATTCTCGACGAGCTCACAGTCACTAGCTTTAAATTTTTTAGAGGCACTTTCACTTTCTTTTGGATCCTTTTTCACGAGGAAACTGTCTAGAGTCATTTGTTTTTGTCTACGCTTTAAATTTTGACGAAAATGCGTGATAACATTATCATTAAATAAATTTGTAGATCGCATAGTCACTGCCTTATTAGGATGATGCTTTTCAACGTATGATACAACAGATTCCCAAGATCTCAGCATCTCCCTTATTGCACTGGAGGGTTGTTGTTCTGCTACGGGCGTTTCTTCGTCCTCCCCTGACAAATTCTCCCCCACAATTTCTTGCTCGTTAAGCAAAGTGTCGCTCGTTATGCAAGGTAATTTTCCCCCATTCTTTTGGCTCGTTATACGAATTTCTCGTTATACGAGGCACTCGTTAAGCAAGGTTCCACTGTATATCGAAACTTGACTCTAAAAGGCAAAGTGTTAAAACCCAGGCAGATTTGCAGTATAAATTTGTATTTTTATAATTCATTTGATCTTGTGCTAAAAATCGATATTTTTCCTTACAAATCTGTATGCCTCTGTGTGTAGATATGTATGTATATATATATATATATGTTTGTGTGTATGTATGTTATTTATTTCTTTTTTTTTCTTTCTTTCTGTAACCTATATATAGGCCGTAACCTTTTATGTACTTCAGTGTTCCTGAGGATGTCATTAGACGAAAGCGCTTGAGCACCTTTTTGTGTTTCCTTTCCTTCGTGGTTTTATTCATTATATATATATATATATATATATATATATATATATATATATATATATATATATATATGTTCATTACAATATGAAAATTACTCATGAAAATCATAGAAAACGTTCAAGTAGAAAGACTTTTTTTCAATCCCAAACTAAACTGTCACTTACTTAAACTATTACAGAGGGGCCCATTATCAACAGTAGGCCACAGGCCTTTCTTCTTTTAGTTATGCCTCTGATAATAATAATATATATATTTATATAGCACACAATAGCAATGAATAATGTTTTCAAAGGCATTTAGAAAAAAGGTATATGAGGAAATTATTCGGGGTGTGGATTGTAGGTTTGGGTATGCAGGTTCTTGGGATCTAGGTTGAACTGGCTGGGCCCTGCTGGCCTTTATTCAGCTCCTAAGATATTTGTGTGTTTAAAGCTTAAAAATATAAAAAATTAACAATTACTTAAAAAAAATTCAGTGAATTACTCGTTATAAAGACCAAGAGCAAAAAATTGGCACGCCAGCACAAATGCGACACCGCTTAAAAAATATTTACTTTATTTACTTAATTTTATTTTTCGCGCCAAAAATAGTGTCCTAGAGAGCTGATTGGTTATACTAGAAATCTCAGAAATGCATTTGGCAACATAGCAATTTTTAACATATTTAATTAATTTTCAACAAATAAGATAAATATATTATAATAAATTTATTTAAACGGACATAATTTATCAAAAAATAAACTAAAGTTAATAACCCTAAACAATTTAAATATCAATTTTACTAGTATTAAAAAAAGTGGAAAATTTTTAATGCCATTTTGTCGCCAATACACTGCCATATTGGCACTTTTTTTTTACTCCTGTGAACACCCATGAGGTCTTATATAGTAATATGTTGAACAAATTTAGGGCCCCCCAGCCACGGGCCAGTCCACGCCTGTCTGAAGCTATTAAATGTTGGTTTATTAACTTTCATTACTCAGACACTTACCTTTGATAGGAGAAATTTCTTTAATTTTCTGTCTTTTTAAAACTTTACTAACAGGTATTTCATTGGTGGCTGATGCATCTTTTGATACACACAAAGAAATCATCTCATACCTAACATCCCAATTATCAATATCATTCTTCTCAGACAAGAAAATATTTGACAAATTATTAAGTGGTTCAGTGTATAAATCCCTTCTCCTCTTACTCATTTCTTCTTTGGTATTTATAATGATTGTCTTCTTAGAATTTTTCTCTTTTTTCTTTTCAGTAATTTTATGCTTATGAGAAACATTCTTAAACTTGTTCTCATGTTTTATGGGAAAATTATTTGAATCTTTTTCAGGGAATTGATGAGTGAAAATTATTTTATTTTTGTTAATGGTTATACTTTGCAGAGAAAGTAAATTGAAATGATTACCAAGGTGAGTAGTAGTTGTTTCCTCTTTAACAGTATTTGAATGTGAATAATTTTTTAGATAATTTGGAAAACTTTCTGAGGTTTCTCCTTGACTAGGTTGACAGTTCAGTTCTTTTAACATTTCTAATGTAACATTTTCAGAACCTATGGAGGAGATACAGTTTTGTTTGAAGTGTATTTGAGATACATCTTCCTGTTCTGTTAGATTATGAGATGGCTGAAAGGGAACATTTTGATTTGAAACAGGAATTAGCTCATTATGTTTAAAATTTAAGGGAAGACAGGATA
Organism: Bathynomus jamesi; assembly: GCA_023014485.1. Classification (NCBI taxonomy): domain Eukaryota; kingdom Metazoa; phylum Arthropoda; class Malacostraca; order Isopoda; family Cirolanidae; genus Bathynomus; species Bathynomus jamesi. The sequence goes on along the minus strand of JAJOZX010012400.1, from coordinate 71,483 downwards.
AGGTGTTATAAGGAGAAGGTTCTAGATTTATTGTATTTAAAGTAGCACTTGGAAATGAAGTTGGAATTAAAAACAATGGTTGAGTAGATGTGCTTGATTGCAATGTAGCTAGAGATGATGATAATACTGTGATCAAAGATGGAGGAATAGAGATGGAGCATGTTAAAAGAGTCCTTGTATTTGATACAGAGCTCATGCCAAACACTTGGCTGGTAGAAGATTCACTTCCTAATGTTACATTAGTTGTATTCGTAGGAATATAGGAATTTCCTAAAAGTTTACTTTCATTTAGTACTGATGTTGCATGTGTAAAGATTGTTTCAGAATCTTCAATTTCACTTCTCACACTCAAATGAGTTATGGATTTCTCACTCTCAATTTCAATAGTTTCTTCTATAGTTTTTTCATTCTTTGCACATGAGAGAATAACACCTTCTAATATTTCTGAAGGAATCTTCTGCTTGTAAAATGGGGCATACCACACTTTTAATTCTTGCCCAACTTTGATGCGTTTGACAACAATATAATAAATGCTCTCAGCAATCTGGAAAAATATAGAGAACCTAAGTTAGGAGAAAAAACAGAGAAAACTTCAACAAGATTTAGTGTTCCATGATGGCATGTGGTTGATTACTCGTAACTCAGAGGGTATATTATAATAATTTTACCTGGCAAGCAACCAAGTTGTAACTACAAGGAGATGCTGGAATCAATGAAAGCCAATTACATTTATTTCCATCAGACTGATCAATCCACAGTTTGATATTATTGGAAATATAAATCTGAAAAAATATTAATTTAAAACTTAGTTCAATGGGAAAACTCAAAGGATGAATTTTTCCTCACCTATCAGTGGCGGCTCGTGGTGAGGGAGAGTAGGGAGGCACAAAGGGAGGCCCAAAATTGTCTATAATATATACTATATAAATAAAATAGATTACAAAGTGTTAGATGCACTACTTTCTGCATGTTACAATCATAGAATTAATACTATGAAATAAAATCCTCTTTCATAGTTTTTAGTGATAAAAACAGAGGAGGCCCGGTCTTCCATACCTCCTCTCCTCTGAGAAGCCGCCACTGTTGCCTATATATATTCAACACTTGATAATATCTGATACAATGTGGTATACCATATTTCCCGGCGTATAACAAGCACCCTAATTTTGAAGAGAAAATTTAGGAAAATAAAAATTTAGGAAAAAATATACCTCCTACCTCACTTCACATGTACAATTTTAACAAGTTAATTTTAACGCAGGGTGATTTTTGGAGTATTTTGGGGGAAAAAAAGTGTTATACGCCGGGAAATACAGTAACTTTCAAAATTACATGGCTTGGCTAAGAAGGCCCTAAACACTATAATTTGCATTGTTTTTAACCAAGTGCATGATCAGTTATCATCACTTTCAGTTATAGTTTTAATTTTCATAAAACCACTAGCAATTACTTTATGGTAGCTTACATATAGTGGAAAGTCAATATTCTTGTTTAAAGTAGAAGACTGAGGAGCTAAGAAAGGTCCAATTTTAAATGACTTTTCAATTTCTCTGCATGTAATCAACTTCCTTTGATTGTCTTCAATATACACCCAACTTGGCAATGTTTGATAGGACAGTGGCATTTGAAGTTGTAGGCCTAGTTCAAAAGACTACAAAGAATAAAGTTAACAGTGGTACTTAATAAAATATATCAAGTATTTAACAACCAATATATGTAAGGCCCTATTCTTATTTAAATATCTTGGCTTTTTCACCAAATTAATAACTACAAGACTTACATTACCTTCTCATGTTCACTAAATAATTTACAATCCTCAATAGCATGAGCTTTTCCACATAAATCGCACATCAAGACATTCATTTTTCTTTCTTATGCCATACAGTGACAGGATACAATATAACATTAAACAATGGAAAAAAGTCAATCTGAAATGAAAATGCATGATCAAACACAAATTTTGTAGATTACATGTCTTAAAAGAAATGTGGGTTAGTACTACTGCCATTTAGGTCTGACACTATGATGATAACATTACCAAACTCATCCCAAAACTTTTAATTAGTTTAGAGTGCTCAGCCATACAGCTACATTACATTACATTTCATTTTGAAAACATGAAGCCACTCAGGCCTATCAAGGAGTACTATTTAACACATTATATGGCAAGTCATTCCAAAAATCTACTACTCTATGACTGAAAAAGAATTTTTGTAGATTAAGTCTGCAGGGTCATTCTCTGTCAGATCAACCAGTGCCTAACACCCTCATCTCTCAGATTTTGCTGAAATTTGGTTTATAGGGAGTTTGTGGGCCCTGAATCCATTTCTGAAATTATAAGGTCAATCCGACCAATGGTTCAAGAGATATAACCTCGGGAAATTTGAGGTCACTTGCGAGGTCACTAACATTTGGTGACCCATAACTTGGGTAATAATGGTCACAATATATAAAAGTATATATATTTAGAATCAGAAAACGACAAGGAATCCAAATATGCAAGTTTTAGAACTCTAGGTTGAAAAATAAAAAAGTTACACTGTAACCAAAATTTGAGGTCACGATTTGACCTCTGGGGTATCAAATGAGAATTTTTTTTTTAAATGTAAAAAATGAAGGCATAGGCATTGGCTATTAGAATCAGCAAAAAAAAGTTTGTTTATGTTAGTATTTTTCATGTAACTAACATATAAGTGAACACCATATTCATAAGTTGTGCGTCAATTCTACCTATTTTTTCACACTTAAGCTCATAATTTGACCTATAGAAATTAAAATTACATTTTTTATAGATATAAAAACAAAGGCAAAAAATGTAAAATTGTATTTCACTGCTAATCTACACTGGCAATAATAGTTATAATAGTGAAAGGGGAAGACCTACTTAGAGGATTCATGTGCTAGCCTAATACAATTTTTGCATGCTCGATGCTCTCATCAATTTCTTTTTGTGGAAAAATGTATTGAATTCTGCTGCCTCCTCTTAGGGTAGGACAACTCATTACAGTTAATATATGATGTCCTGGCACTGCACATGAATCCTTGTTTGATGGATAATAATATGCACTTGATCCTGATGACCCAGAGGGATGTAGAAAGTTCACAGTGAAATCATCAAACTCTTCACAATATTCCTCCACAATTCCATACCAAACTTGCATGTCATAAATGCAGCCAACATACTCTCCTGGTTTGACACATTTTAGGTTACCAAGCATTGCAGGTTCATTAGTAAAATGACTTTTCCTTATTCTTTTCTTTTCTTCAATGCCACTTGAAATGGGATACACCATCAGTTCTTTCTTGTTTAGGGGAACAAATCTATGATATTTCTGAGTTCCAGGAATAGCCCTACTATCCTTGAATCGATGTTCCAACCGTTCTTCTGCATCTTTCAAATCAGCTGTAGTTACAAAGAAAAATTTTTCTTCTTGCTCAAGTTTTCTTCACAAAACTAAAACATGTGTTCTGGTGTAAGAATTTGCCTCTCTGTAGTTCTCTGCAAACTGGCACGAGCAGTAGCTCTTTTCACTGTTCCTCCAATCCCATCACATGCATTTTTGCCATGGGATGTAGCAAAGAAGTGCCATTCACAAGACAGACCAAAATCCTCTTCATGGTAACAGAGATTTGTGAAGTTGTATCTGTTCTTATATTGGCCAGCACATCCATCTGAGAAATAGTGCACCTTCTTCAATTGTGGGCATCTGAATTTAACATATGTCATAAGCTTCAATATGAATGAGTAAACCATTATAGTGTTGTGTTTTAGTGATGCAGATAAGAAACAGACACTAAAATGGCTAAGTTCCTGGTCTGCAGATGATCTATAATAGATGACAAAAGGGTGAACTGTACACTGTGAATTGTCCCAGTGAAACCCTTGGGCAGCATCCTGGACAATGAAAGAATAATTCTCAGAGAAATCACCTACTATAACTACCTCGCTCTGAGGTGGTAGTGTTTCTTTCAACTGCTTGAAGTACTGTGATTGTTGCTGAGCAACAAAGTGATGACGAACCATGCAGGATATTTTCATGCTTAGGGATGATAAGTATTCATGAAGTGGCTCCACCGTATCAACCATTGTACAACGGTCAACAGTCACCCATTGCTTGTAAGATATTTCATTTGGAGCTGATTTCACACTGTCAAGTAACTCAAGAAAATCCAGGACACCCTCTTCTCTTGGGCAATCATTGCAAAGTTGCATCATGCAAGTCTCTCTTTCTGTACTGCAGACACTGTAATCCATAAGATCCTTGTATGAAAGACCTCTTTCTCCCAATGCAGCCAGCTGCAATTTTGAATTTTGATGGTAGGTGCAGACACAGACAGAATGAGTCCCACCACTACCGGCAAGCACACAATATGATGGCCGTAATTTTGCAAATGTGGAAAATCCTATTTTGGGATTCTTTTCATCATTTTTATATAGTTCAAACATCTCTCTTAAATTCCCGAGGACCAATCGTTTTTGCACCTTCAGCACTGATAACTTTCACACAATCCTTTTGGCCAGGACACATACGACTAACCTCTTCTGACTCATAGAATCTTCTAACTATATCTTTGTGTTCTTCAGATATCACTTTTCCTTTGCTCATTAGTGGAATCTTCGGAAGGATTCCATGTTCTGATTTAAGTGAATGGCTTCTTTTCACCATGTATGTTGTAGTTTGAAAGAAACTAGCTGTTTTTTCAATTGTGTATGGTGAGTGTGTCAATATTTGTAGTTTGTGATGGTGACATTTGCTCTCCAGGAATGACTGTTTCAATTCATTCATTAATTTCTCTAGATGTTTTTCAGATTTAGTTTCAGGTTTTGAAGTATCACTTACCTCCTTGGTAATTTGAACACCATAACTGAGTTCTAGCCTCTCCTTCAGGTGTTTCTGAGCAGATGATAGCTTACCACGAGCCTTGCGCTTTTTCTGGCTTAATGACAGCCCTTCTGAAAAGAACAGAAAAAAAGGTTTCACACACCTGAATATTAGTAATTAAATATTAATTATAGTACCTTAAATGCTATATAATTGGCTATATAGTAGATCAAACAGACCTTGTAGTAAAGTATAAGTTATTATATTAATTTATTACTTACTTTTTTTAACTGGTGTTTGGTCCAGAAATGCTAGAACTGGTTCAACTGAAGTTGAAGGATTTTCCTTTATCAAGCAATCACTGTCATTGTCCAGATCTTGAATTGAAGAGATGTTACTCAAGCCACTGATAGTAGATGATTCATTTGAATCCTGCTCAGACTCGTTGTTTTCAGTGGTACTAAGTATAGTGGGGTTTTTCATTATCAGTGTCCAGCAGTTCACACACAATAATGAGTCTTTTTTCACTCTTCCAGCACATTTTTCAACAAGTACATCAGTCACTTTTCTAAGATTGATTGTTATGCGTTTCTTGTGTTTTTTAATAGGGTCCTGGCAGTATTTCAAGTGCCGAACCATTGTATTTTGATCTGTAAAGATATAGGATTTACAATTAGGTAATATATATTTTTTAGAAAATATATAGCTATACACACTTAATATTTTAGGCCTTGATAGTCTCTGAGGCTCATTAAAACACCATACCCACCAGCCACCCACAGTGCTGGCTGGAACTGTACTAACCTGTAGACAAGGAATTTTGCAACTATCTGTGTTGATTCTGCACTTAGACAAGTAGCAACATGTTTCAACAGGTTTGTTTAGGCTACATGTGAGCTTAGTCTTCCCCTTTCACTATTATAACTATTATTGCCAGTGTAGATTAGCAGTGAAATACAATTTTTATTAAATTCTTGGAGCTTGAGGTCAAATTGATAGCTAAGATATAAAAATTCCTTGAAATGACAAGCAATTTATAAATATGGTGTTCACTTATAAGTTAGTTACATGAAAAGTACCAACATAAACAAACTTTTTATGATTGTTTCTATTAGTCAAGAACTCTGACTTTGTTTTTTATATCTATAAAAAATGTAATTTTAATTTCTATAGGTCAAATTATGAGCTTAAGTGTGAAAAAATAGGTAGAATTGACGCACAACTTATGAATATGGTGTTCACTTATATGTTAGTTACATGAAAAATACTAACATAAACAAACTTTTTTTTGCTGATTCTAATAGCCAATGCCTATGCCTTCATTTTTTACATTTAAAAAAAAAATTCTCATTTGATACCCCAGAGGTCAAATCGTGACCTCAAATTTTGGTTACAGTGTAACTTTTTTATTTTTCAACCTAGAGTTCTAAAACTTGCATATTTGGATTCCTTGTCGTTTTCTGATTCTAAATATATATACTTTTATATAATTATGACAATTATTACCCAAGTTATGGCTCGCCAAATGTTAGTAACCTCGCGAGTGACCTCAAATTGCCCGAGGTCATATCTCTTGAACCGTTGGTCGGATTGACCTTATAATTTCAGAAATGGATTCAGGGCTCACAAACTCCCTATAAACCAAATTTCAGCAAAATATGAGAGATGAGGGTGTTAATTTCAATTTTTTTTGGTTGATCTGACAGAGAATGACCCTGCAAGTCTGTTTTCCAATTTTCTTATTATGCCCTTGAGTTATTCCATCAGCCTCTAATGAGAAAAGAGAGACTTGCATCTAAACTGTCCAAAGATGAAAACATTTTGAACACCTGTATCATATCTTCCTTCAAACAATGTCTCTTAAAACTAAACATAGGTACTCGGTTCCTTTAATATCTCCCTGTATTCCAATCTTCTTAGATTAGGGATAAGCTTGATTGCCCAACATTGAACACCTTCAAGCATATCAATATTATGTCTAGGTTGAGGGGACCAAAGCTTGAATGCAGTATATATTGTAAGTGAGGCAAAACATAAGAATTATATAATTTACACATGACTTCCTTACTCTTGTAACTAACATTCCTTTTAATAATACCTAGCATTTTATTTGCCTTATTTCTAGCCTCTTAAGTATGGTACTGCTTAGAAAATTTTAGATCACTACTAACTATAATGCCAAGACCTTTTTCCTGTCTAACATCCTCCAACCAGTTTCCTTGCATCTCGTAACTAAAGTTTTCATTATTTCTGCCAAAATGCATGACTGCATTTTTGAACACAATTTCATCTGCCATTTATGAGCTCAGGCAACTAATCTATCAAGGTCATTTTGTAGTTCATAAGAATTTTCTATATTGTACATAACTTTTTCTCAATAGAGACTGATGGATAACTCTCGTGCAAAAGAAGAAAATTAGAAGACAGACTTGTAGACTTGATCTGCAAAAACACTTTTTCAGTTATAGAGTAGATGATTTTTGGAATGACTTGCCATATGATGTGGTAAACAGTACGGTAGCTCATTAGTAAATTTTAAGAAAGATTTGGACACTTTCATGAATGAAATAGTTTGTAGATTGTGAATGCTGTGTTCTTGGTTTAATTTATGTAGGCTGCTTTGATGGTATTGGATAGTTGTATGTTAGTTAGCTGACTTGAGATTGACATTTTGCAAGAATTTTTTATTATTATTATAAAATATAGCTAGCTCATGACTTGGATTGCCTCAATAGGCCTCAGTGGCTTCATGTTTTCCAAATGAAATGTAATGTAATATAATCCTTTAATAATTTGTAAAAAATCTTGAAGGACAGCAGAAAGAGTGCTCCCACCTCCACTTCCAACTTATAAATGTTTTACTAAAATCCAAATAAATAACATCTACATCATTTCCATTATCTACCTGATCAGTTACAAACTCTAAAACGTCTAAGAGATTAGACAAATAAGACCCTCCTGATCTAAATCCATGTTGTGAACTTGAGATAAGATTAAAATTTTCCAAATGATCTTAAATATTATTCTTTATAATTCTTTCTAGTACTTCAATGTACAACTCACTTGCCTAACATCATCCTTCCTTATATGAATGAGATCAAGAATACCTGAATTTACAGAATCTAAAGGATTAAAATCAAAGTTATTTAAATTTTCTTCAGTAAAAACAGAACTAAAATAATCATTAAAAATACCAACAATATCCTGATCTTTTTTGGGTATGTAAGAACACTGAATCAGAGCCGATATCACCAAATTGGAGCTAATAGGCCTATTCACTAAATCAGAACTAATATTCACCAAATCAGGGCACATTGGTCCATCAAAAGGCATTATTATGTTTGGATACTGTGTATTTGGTAATATACAGGGTGTCCCAGGAGGAAATGTCAAGAATGCACCATTTGACTCTTTGGGTATTTCTAAGTAGAAGGTATTATATCGACATGTGCCTGATTCCCAACCATTATCGAGATACAGGCCTCTACATTTGGGTAACTAAAACATAATAAAAAGCCGATCTTAGATAATATTCAATAACATTTAATGATACATTGGCAACTGTGCAGATCCTCACATTATTTATTTGGGTACGTTTTAACACCTGCTCACTGAGTCACGTTTCTTTTCAGGGTGTGTTGTGTACTCTGCAAATGTGGAGGTGCAGTGCTCAAGCAACATTTCAAGCCATGCCGGCTGGATGCGTTCATAAACCTCAGAAATGAACTTCTGCATTTTCCTTGGCAAGAGTCGATGGATCGGAGGCTCGCCACATGCATTGAAGAAGGAGGGGGTCACTTTGAAACCATTCTGCAATAAGTGCAATGGTGTATTGTAGTTTGTACCTTTTGTAAACCACAAGTGTCATTAAATAGTATCTAAGATCGCCTTTTTATTATGTTTTAATTACCCAAATGTAGAGGCCTGTATCTCAGTAATGGTTGGGAATCAGACCCATATCAATATAATACTTTCTACTTAGAAATACCCAAAGAGTGAAATGGTGCATTCTTGACATTTTCTCCTGGGACACCCTGTATTTGGTATTACTGATAGATAGTTAATTGTTAATTTTAATGAAAATATTGTAGTGGGGTCGTCTTCACTAACCTCTTGTTTTCTTCTTGTTTCAGGATAACCCACACTGTAACCCCCATGTGGCGGAGTTAGTCTTGCTTAATGCCTGACTAGCTCAGCATTCTTGCTTGTTAATTCTAGTCAGTAAAATTTTGCCTTCAATTTTTTAAAGTCACAGTTGGTTTCCGCTTGTGGAAGTTCTAGCTTGCCAACTCAATTTGTTTAGGAAAAGAAAAAGTCAAGATAAAACAGAGTGCCTTGTGATAATGGACATTGCCTGTGCATAACGGTGTGCAGGCTAAGGTATTGCTAGGATCAATAGTTTCAGGTTTTGCTTCTCCATGGCTTAACTATAATAGATAGGTGTGATTGGATTGACCTCAACTCTAGCTTAAGGATGTTAGGTCCAGTGAGGTCGATTGTGCTGTCTAATTGTACCATTCTAGCATAGGTTAAGTTTTTATCTTTTTCTAGAAATTCTATTTTTGTTGTCCAGTATTTTTGTCATTGTAATTGTAAGCAACTCTGTATAGAATACCCTTTCAGGGTTTTTGGATTTTCCGTTTCTTGATCTTAAGCCATGTTTAGACTCAAGCTCATAACCCATTCTAGCTCTTGTAAATAATTCAAGTTGATTGCTAATAAACCCTTAGAACTCTACCAACTAGTTTTTTTCAGCCTTTGTCCTCATAGACTGGGGTCGTTACTTTCAAGGATTTCCTTGTGACAAGCCCAGGGTCCTTGAATCGACAATACCTCTAGATTCCCTGTATTAAACAATTCAGAGGGTAATATCTACTTTTCTCATTCAGCCACATTTGGTTTACTTCACAATCAGTTTGCTAAAATCTTGCTTGCTTGTTGTGTATGCCCATATTTGGTTGAAGTCCTCAAGTATTGCCAGGTGTACATTGCACACACCTTTCCTGAAGCCAAGGCTTTCCAGGTTCTCAAGTGGACCCGACTCAGACACAGTGTTAATCTTTGGAATAGCTAGCGGGTCGAGTCCATTCTTGGTTCAGCAGTGTGGGAGTCTCGTTTGCCCCTCAGTGACAGTCAGTGGAGGTGAGAAAAACTTCGCCGCCCGGGACCTTCTCATTTCCCGTCATCAAGAAGTAGCCAAGTTACGCTATTCTAGTTAAGTTCATTCGCTCTTCCCGCAACATATTTTTGGTGCCCAGACCCGGGAATAAGACGCCGGCTAGTTTACTGAGGCACCCAGCGAGACAACCAAGATGGCTGAGTTTCAAGAATTGGAAGACCAGATCGGTCAGCTTATGACTCTCATGACCCAGCAGCAGAAGACCATGGAAGAGTCAAAGCAAGCATGGGAACATAAGTGGAAACAACTCGAGGATGTAAACACAGAATTAAGGACTAAGTATGACCAATTATCAAGGGAAAATGCTGAATTGAATCTTCAGAATTCATATTGGCAGCAACAGGTGGACCAGCTGATGAGGAAGCAGCAGCAAAAGGATAGGCTGAATCTAGAGAGAGATTCTTATGAATCAATGCCGAGCTTGAGAATTGGATGATGTAGAGAATGTCTCGAACAGGGAAGAAGGTACCAGCAGAGGAACATGAACCTTCAAGAAAGAAAAGACAAAGCTAGCATCTCCTAAACCCATGAAGACACAACGTAATAGATCAACCAGCTCCAGTTCCAGTTCTTCAGATAAGACCTCCAGTCTTCCAGATGCTGAGAGGAAGGTTAAACGTACTAAGTGTTCCTCCATTTTCAAGAGTAACAACGGTTCAAGGATGGCACCAGGAGTTTATCCTACCAGTGCTCCAGATCTTGATGAATTTGATGTGTCAAGTGGAAGAGCTTTTCCTGAATATCTAGAAGCCTTTGAACGTCATTGCTTAGCCAAGTTTACTTGTGAATGGAGAGACTGGACTGGAACACTTGGAAAACATCTAACAGGAAAATTCAGAGATTTGTATAATGCTTATGGGGGTTGCAGTGTGGCATATGATGATATGAAGGCTAGATTGTTGGCATGCTACAAGAGAATGAAGAAAACCTTCACAACTGGCAAGGTGTCAGAATTCAAGAACGCGACAATGAAGCCTGGAGAGACACCAGATGTATATGCTGCAAGACTCAAGACTCTGGCTCACCAGGCCTTCCCAAATAAAGCACTCGAGACAAGCAAGGAGTTGAGGAGGAAGTTCTTGGAGACAGTTCCAGCTGGGCTGTCACAACAACTGACTCGGATCATCAACGAGAACAAGACCTTGCATAACAAGAAGGTGACTTGGTCCAACATTCAGGATTTGTGGCCATGCATTCAAGTAATGGACCATCCCTTCCAAGGCAAGAAACCATTGAGGTTCTCCCGGTGCAGATCCCTCCAGCTCAAAAGCCTTCCAGAGTGTCATCCAGACCGAGACACCTAACCAGCAATATTATCGAAACAACCAATGTTATGAAAAAGGACAATGGAATGGAACTCGCGTCTTCAATTCTAGGAATAAAAGTGGAAATCAGAAGCCCCAAGGTCAAAGTCAAGGAAGGGATCGTCGAAAATCTCAAGATCGAAATCAGCAGAGAGGACAACAACGTTCTCAGGAGCGTGAAAGAAACTCCAGTCAGTCAAGATCCCAAGAAGACACAGAGGTCAAGATATGTCAGTGGTGTGCAAGGAAGGGACACCTTCAACAGGACTGCAGAAGATGGAAAGGAGCGTGTTTTATGTGCGGTAGTCTGGATCATATGGTTCGAGATTGCCCTCGCAATCAGCAGCAACGACAATCAAGCTCCAGGACATCACCTTCCTACCACTGTCCTTTGTGTCAAGGACCTCATCCAGGAATGTTCTGCCCTTCTAGAAGACAAGGTCAAGAAAATTCGTCTCAAGGAAACCAAACTAATGAATCTACCCACAACAATCAACAACAGTCGGGAAACTAATCAGTTCCAATGAGATCAGGGGCTCATTGGAAGCTGAAGTCCAATCTTCAAGATATGATCTTCAAGAACCCGATTATCATCATGAGATCCCAGTTAAAGATGACAGAAAACCTCTCCAGATGAATACCAACCAGAACATGACTGTAGCGTCTGAAGTGGGTGATGATGCCACCCCTGGACATCCAGAATTACCCAGTTCAGAACAGCAGTATCCACAAACCACTGGAAATGAACTGAATCCTCTAGCATCTTCATGGACACCTAAACCAGCACCTCGAACCTAAATACCTAGGTGTAACATTGCAGACGAGACAGTTCATGTTCCAGATATTCCAGGAGGTCATTTTCGAGGTGTCCAGTTTGCCGAACTTGAACCTGCGGAAGTGTTAACAATTGATGTTACCCTTCAAGACACGAACATTCCAGGGTTAATTGACACGGGAGCACAAGTTAGCTTAATTTCCAGTGAACTGGCACAACAACTTGGGATTCCAATAGATACTACAGATATTTCCACAATTCGAGGTGTAGGTCAAGATGCTTCGAGGGAAACTATGGGTTCAGTCCTACTCACAGTTTCTTTGCATGGCATTGTAATGTCCCCTTTCAAGTTTCTTATCCTTCCCACTTTGGATTTTAAATATCCCATTTTTCTAGGTTTAGATTTTCTGCGGGCCAACAAATTACAGATTAGTCTAGCACGTAGACGGGTTTCAGGGAAGAACACTGATGGTTCTACGTGGGAAATTTATCTAGGAACGAATGGAGAAGAGTGCAAAAGAATTTGTTACAAGGTTAAGTGTTGGGCTGTAGAAGGTGTGCAGGTGAATGATTGTGGACCTGTAGAAGTAAAAATTCAGTGGGAACATCAAGGAGTAGATGATGATGGTACATGTCCAAATTGTCCATGTTCGAGAAATTCGGGTGAATGGTTCTATGATGGGACAGTTTCAAGCGTGCATCTTGGAGAGAAAGTGGTAGGTGTTCCAGGGATTGTAAATTGGTAGAATATGGGACACATTTACACTCTAGTTGAACTCGATCCTACACCAAATCCAGAAGACACTAATGATACAGTGACACATCAAGTACATTGTGTAGGTATGGAATCAGAAAATGATGATGAATTGATCTCATCTTTTCCGGAATGGACACCAGAACGTCTAACTTCAGAAATTGACTTACCTGAGCTGGATTCCCACCAGAAATCTCAAGTTTATAACTTGCTTAATTCCAGAAAAGCCGTTCTTAGTCGAGGAAATTCTGATGTGGGGACTGCTCAGATGACTCCACACCGTATTGAGTTATACGATGACACGCCAATATTTCAGTGACCAAGGAGATTTCCAGAACCGATTGATCAAGTCATCGATGATCAGCTAGGAATTATCGAGCCTACAACATCTCCTTGGAGTGCTCCAGTGGTACCAATTAGGAAACCAGATGGATCCATACGCTTGTGTGTGGATTACCGTAAACTGAACAAGGTAGCCTGATAGATTCCCGATGGCAAACTTGACAGACTCTGTCTATAGTCTACATGGTGTCAAGTTCTTTACCCTGGATTTAGTCCGGGGTTATTATTAAATGCCAATCGAGGAGAAGAGTCGAGATTATACAGCTTTCTCGACCCCTCATGGACACTGGAGATTCAAGAAACTCAGTTTTGGATTGAAGAACGCGCCTTCAGCCTTCCAGAGAGAAATGCAAGATGTGCTGAAGGGATTTTCAAGGAAGAAGGTTCTAGTGTATATTGACAACATTCTAATTATGGAAAAGTCATTCGAGGCCCATCTCCAGCTAGTTGAAAAAGTCCTCAAGGTTTTAGAAGAACATGGTATCAAGATCAAGCCACCAAAGTGTAGATGGTTCCAGTCCACAGTTCCATTTCTAGGTCATATAGTCAGTTCCAGTGGATTGTCAAAATCGCCAGAGTATATGGAGAAGGTGAAGAACTTCCCAAAGCCCAAGAACATCAAGGAACTTCGAGAATTTCTGGGCTTAGTGAATTTCCAAAGGAAGTTCTTGCCACAGTGTTCAGCAGTTGCTAAACCCTTATCAGAACTTACAGGAAGATCAAGGAATTCAGTTATCCAGTGGACACTAGAGATGGAAGAATCCTTCAAGACACTCAAGGCAGAGATGCAAAATGAGGTAGAACTGGCTTTTCCTGATTATCGAGAAACAGCAGAGAAGTTGAACTTGTGGGTGGATGCATCAGCCATTGGTGCAGGTGCTTGTCTTACTCAAGTTCGAATCATTGCTCATGCATCAATGACATTTTCTAGTCCTCAGAAGAAATATTCAGTTACAGAGCGTGAACTAGCAGCGATGCGCTGGGGAGTCAAGACCTTCAGAGCCTTCCTGTACGGAATACCATTCATTCTGAACACGGACCATCAAGCATTGTTCTATCTCCATAATATGAGATTAGTCAATGACAGGCTTGCTCGAACAGTTGAAGATCTCGCTGAGTTTGATTTTGAGCTTCGTTATGTTCCAGGCAAAGACAATCAAGCTGCAGATGCGTTATCCAGACACTTCTAGGTTGAGCATGAAGAGGGCACCACAGCAATTTCAGCAGAACTCCCCAAGGGCTTACTTGTAAGATTTAAGCCGGAGGGGGGAGGTGATTCCTTGATCGAGTGTTTGTGGTATGCTCTTGTTCATGACTTAGATCGTGAAGTTCCAGAGAGTCCAGTATTTCTTCGAAAGCAGTTGGTGGAAGAACTGCTAAGTCATCCTACAAATACGGAATCAAGTTGAATAGCAAGCAGAAGCAACATCTTCGACTTATGACAATTCCAGGGCAGCCAGCATCACCAGAGATCTTGAAAGTTTTCTGTGAGATGTATCAAGTGGATGTTGTATTGCACTTTGGTACTGAAAACCCTCTAATTTACCACCCTGAAGTCAAGAATCAGCGTGTAACAGAACCCTCAGAACTTCTAGATAGGGTGCATGTCCAGTGTCTAGGTGGTGTTCATTTCAATTTATTGAGTGAATCCAATAAATATGTTCAGTCTTGTCCCGTCTTCTTGACTTGTTTAAATTCTTTGTATGAGAGAGACTTGGATTCAGAACCAATAGGGGCAGGTTGCTCAAGTTTGGAGATCGAGAATGGTCTAGTAGAATGTGAAGTCAATTTTCCCACCCTTGAGGTGGATATTGCTTGTCCACATTCAGGTGCCTTTAGAGCAGTTGTCCCACTTGTCAAGACGAAACCTACTGTGCCTTATTGGATTCTGGAGCTGAGATCTCCCTCATATCTCGAGTAGCCTGGCGTGAAATTTTAGGAAATTTGAAGGATTATTCACAAGATATTCTGGTTAACATTCAAGGTGTGGCTGAAAAGCAAGTGGTAGTTTATAACTATGTACAACTTACTGTGTCACTTGGCTCTAGAGTAACTATTAATGATCACCCATTTGCTCTTGTTGAAGATCAAGCTATTCCTTGTTGTTTTCTCCTGGGTGCAAATTTCTTGTCTGCCACTGGGATTGACCTGGATTTGTCCACTGACAGAGTCATGAAGGAGGGTGAGATTCTCGCTACTTTTCTGGCAGAGTTGGAGGAACCCTCCAGTCATCAAGAACCACTGGTAGTTGGAAATTTGCGTCCATGTTCATTTCTAGATGAAGTTAACCTTGAGGTTCTTCAAAAAAGTGATCGTGTGTTGAGACAACTTAAGTCCTATCTAGATAAGGGTTGTTTTGGGTATTGTCCTAAAGCTCTAGTGAGATATCGCCGTTATCTTAAAGATATCTACTTCGAAATGGTCTTCTAGTTAAGTACGATGAACCAGAAATGTTTCCCCAAGTTCTAGTACCTTTTAATTTCCTGATTGAGCTGGCCATTACTATCCATCTAGAGATGGCACACATAGGCCGAAACAAGGTCTTAGATGTTTTGTCTGGGGAAGTGTTTCATCCTCAGTTATATCAAGTTGTGCAAGAGGTGGTCACATCTTGTTCCCAGTGCCAGCTCAATAAGGTTTCCAGCCAGATCAGGGCTCCACCTACCCTGAAGATCGTGACCCAGGCACCATTTGAGTTGGTGGCTGTGGATCTAGTATTGTTCCCCAGAACACCTCGGGGGAATCTAGGATGTTTGATGGTGGTGGACCACTACTCCAAGTGGGTAGTGGCTGTTCCATTTCCCAACAAGACTTCCAGTACCATTGCCCGTCTTTTCGAGTTTCGAGTGTTGCCCACTCTTTTGCGCCGGCCTTGTCGGTTGTTAACTGATAATGGTCCAGAATTTAGGGGTCAGGAGTTCGAGCAGATGTTATCTCGATATGGGATCACTCACGTTTTCACGACCCCAAACCATCCAGAGAGCAATGGTGCAGTCGAGAGGTCAACCGTACCATTGGTGAGCTTCTACGGAATCTTGTTCAAGATTCTAGCTCGTGGGATTTGAATCTCCCAAAGGCCATTATGACCTACAATGGTACGATTCATTCTGAGTTGACTATGTCTCCAGCCCAGTTCTTGTTATCATCCGCTCATCCAGATCCTATTCCAGTTTCTATTCCCACTCCAGTTCAAGACAGTGGTATCCAGGACATCCTGGTTTTTGTCCCTTTACCAAGGGGCAACTTGTCATTCGAAAGGTTGTTCCAAAAGGTAATCTAGTTTCTAACAAGTTTCTGCCCAAGTACTGTGGGCCATTTCAAGTTGATCGAGCAGCAGAGAATGGTGTGACCTACGTCATTTCACCAGCTTATCCAGATCTGCAGCCACACTTATCCATGAGTCGAGTTCATCATTCTCAGTTGAGGAGCTGGAAGGAGGCTCCCAATTTCTTGAAGAATCATCCTAGTTATTCCAGGTTAGTTCAGGTTCCCTGGGCTAGCATAGAGGAGGAGGATGAGAGTTTTCTAGGGTTTGAAACCCCTAATGTTCCAGTTTGTTCCCCAGGCTTTTCTTGTTTGTGGGACAGTTCGTCAGAAGATGAGACTGATCTCTTTGATTCTAGTAGTGATTCGAGCGAGTTTCTAGGATTTCCAGATCAGAATAGGGTTAATTCTAGACCATGGCTTGCTGATCTGAGTGAAAGTTCAAGTTCAAGTTCTTCAGATTCCTCTGAATGCTCTTCAAGTTCTTTTGAACTTGACTTTTCTGGATTCCCGGATGAGGTGCCATCCAAAGTGAATCCTCCAGGTATCCTGTCTAGTTCACCCAAACCTCTGTCTAGGCCTCATTCTCAACCAAAACATGTCACTTTTGGAAAGGGTCAAGACTACCTTGGTAGTGATTCTGAGAAGGAAGCTTGTTCCCCAGTGGAGGAAATCAAGGATCTGTCTCCTATTCCTCATAGTGCTCCTTCAAGTGCTGTCGGTTAAGGTGTGATGGATCCTGAGGAACTTCCTGGGAGTCTAGATCCAGAAGGTGGTGGTTCAATAGATCCAAGACAGAGTTCTCCATGTCCGAATGAACCTTAACCCAATAGTGATTCCCCAGGACTTTCTTCCTTGGTGGAAGCTCTGGAGAACACTTTAGAACATGTGCAGGATGATGAGGAGCAGATTTACCAGCTGTTAGACCAGCAATTAGTTTCTTGAGAGCGGCAATTTAGCCCGGTAACTGGTTCAAGGACTCCCAATAGATTAAGTTTATCCCCAGTCAAAGATATCTGTTCAGAAGCTAGGGCTTTATTACAAGCTAACAGTGAACTAGCTCATGAATGACTCCAGTCTGTTAGGAGGGGGTTGGGAGTAATTCAGGAGTTGGCTGGTGATTCTCCTCCATGAACTCATTCCAGAAGTCCTGTAATGGAGTTACCATTAGTACCCTCTAGGCCTCTGGAATGTGTTCATGATTAATTTAATTAACAATTAAGTGATTTTTTTAGACCCTGTCTAATTATGTATATATGTATATAGGATTATGTATTGTATTTAAGTTGATGGTACTATGATTATATTTTTGATGTTAAAATAAGTATTTCTAGGTTTAATGTAATGGTGTATCTAGTTTTTGTAATGGCTTTACGGAGCCTTGGTTAAGATATATATAAAAATAGGTATATCTTGCTGTACCATAATGTATAGGTAGGGCCTAGCTAGTAAAGCCATGGAGGAAGCTAGTGTAAATTTTCTAGAACAAAGTGACTGCACATAGTGATAATGAATACCATACCTTGAGCTTGGTTAAGTGCGGTAATTTTTGGTTTGCTTGCCTCTGCCTGACTCATGCACATGCCCTCACTTGTCACCCACTTTGTACTTGCTTTGATTGTCATGCATACAGCTTCCAGTGCATGTCCCTGTCCTTACCTGCCTCCAGTCACCCCCAATCACGCCTTCCTATTTTCATGGGAGGTGTTTTCAGGGATGGAGCCATTATTGGCTCTTCCACTCTTCAAGAATCAGCTGAGGGGGTCTTCCAGGCCTTGCTCCAGTATGCACCACCATTCTTGTCATAGGAGGGGGTTCTGGAGGACTGCTCATCAGAAGGGGCATGGCCAGCCCATGCAGTTACCTCTAGCCTGGAGCAAGCAGACCCCACCTTTGGTAGGGATGTCTACCAATCAGGAGGTATGGATGGGTGGACCAGGGCCAAGGTACATTGATAGTGATGGGCTAGTGAGGATATTAATCAAGGACAATAGTCGATGCAGGTGGCTTCAGTTTCAAGCAAGGAGGATTGTGTATAGCCTCTTAGGGAAAGGACCTCATAAAAGAGTGCTAAAACTGAATGGATCCAGCACTAATTGTGTAAATTTATATTGTAACTAGGTAGGGTTTTGAAGGTGATAGTACCTTCTTATTGATTCATGTATACATACAATTGTCTAGTGTTTAGTAGCCATGGAGAAAGGAAAACTTGGAGCTTGGTGTCAGGATGGGGAGGTGGCAATTCCTTGAAAGACTGGATGTGGGAGAGGGCTTCGCTGCACTCACTTTTTGAGTGGTGGTACTCACCGCTCGGAGGGGGGAGTGTAGTGGGGTCGTCTTCACTAACCTCTTGTTTTCTTCTTGTTTCAGGATAACCCACACTGTAACCCCCATGTGGCAGAGTTAGTCTTGCTTAATGCCTGACTAGCTCAGCATTCTTGCTTGTTAATTCTAGTGAGTAAAATTTTGCCTTCAATTTTTTAAAGTCACAGTTGGTTTCCGCTTGTGGAAGTTCTAGCTTGCCAACTCAATTTGTTTAGGAAAAGAAAAAGTCAAGATAAAACAGAGTGCCTTGTGATAATGGACATTGCCTGTGCATAATGGTGTGCAGGCTAAGGTATTGCTAGGACCAATAGTTTCAGGTTTTGCTTCTCCATGGCTTAACTATATTAGGGTCATTCCATGTCAACTCAGCCACAAAATGGCACTTTTTGCACTCACCCATTTCAATTTTGCTCATACTTGGCACAATAGCAGATATACATGCCAAACTTAAATTCCCAAATTATTAGAGCTGACTGACCTTTGGTTACTGAGATACAAGGTCACAAAGTTGTGACATTTTGACCTTTTTTGCGTTAAATGACTATTTTCAAAACGGTGTAACTAAAAACCTATTAAAGCTAAAGCATTGATTTTGGTCTCATTTTAAAGCTCTTTAGTAGCCCCCTTGTTTATTGTCTCTTGTTAAATATCTCTACTGTGAAAAATAAAAAAATCCCTTCAAAAGTTGACCTTTGACCTTGAATAAAAAAAAAATACCTTCTCCTAAAAAATTCAATTTTTTTACATTAATACCTTGAGTCATGTGCAACAAAATCCCAAGAAGCTGTAAGTGGCTGATAACTAGTTCAATGTATAAAAAATAAGTGAAGTTGGCATCATTCTTCAATTTTAGATTTTTTTTGTCAGTTCATTTATTTAAAAGTTCTGTTCTGATATAGTGTCAGTGAAGACTTAGTTCAACTTAACATTATTAGTTCAAAAACCTTTTTGTGACCTGTGCCAAAAGAAGTCTTTTAAAAGACAACCAGGGTTAAACCCCTCGACAGCCCCAAATCTACTGGAGTAGTGCTGATCCAAAGACCCAACTAGTATATAAGTACTGTCAACTTTACAGAGTTGACTCCTGACTTCAAGTTAAAGTTAATTTATTTTTACTAAATACATGTATAAAAATTTATTTAATAATTCATTAATTGTTCATTGTTTTCTTTTCAGGATTTTCTTTGTGCTTTTGTGATTTCAGAGTACAAACATGGAACATTTAAAACTGAAACAGAAGTGTGCTGATCCTTTGCTGCGTCACAAAGGTCAGTGTCGAAAGAAGAGTTTCAGAATTGTACCACAGGAACTTGTAAATAAGTTTGCCGATCTGCACTTAACACTACATCACAGACTTTGTAAGCAGTGTAGAGAACATCTTGAGTCCTTGCCTGAGAAAGGAATAGGCACTTTGAATTCAGACATAAATGATGATTCTTCTTGTAGTAGTGAACCACCTGAAGATCTTGAGAAAATTGAAAATGTTGACAATAGTGATGCATCAACTTCAGAGCAAAACCATGAGATGTGTACTTTGAATGCTTCTTTTGTTTCAATTGGTGAATCACCCATAAAAAAGAGAAAGCTTGTAGAGCAAAAGTCATATGGAGCTAAAAAACTAAGCAAGGTGACAGAGACAGTTAAGAAGAGAATGGAAACAGTTGCAGGAAAAGAGATTTCTGACTCACAATTTAAGGAGCCATCTGGAGATGTAGACTGTTTAGAAATAATAAATCAACTCAAGGAAAAATTCAAAAATGAAAATACTAAAAGAAGTGATAAAATAAAAATCCTCACTGTATTGCCCAAAAGTTGGAGCATTAGGAAAATTGCTTCAGAATTTAACACAACAAGGCATACAGCATCTATTGCTAAAAAAATAGTTGAAGAAAAAGGTGTCCTTTCAGACCCAAATCCAAAGGGTGGGAAAAGAATTAAACAGGATACTGTTGACGCTATTAAAGCATTTTATCTTTCAGAAGACATCAGTAGAACAATGCCAGGAAAGAAAGACTATTGTAGTATCATTGACAATGAAAGAGGAAGGATACATTTGCAAAAGCATCTTTTACTTTGCAATTTAAAAGAAGCCTATCATATTTTCAAAGAAAGAAATCCTTTGGTTAAGGTGGGATTCAGTAAATTTGCAGAATTGCGTCCAAAGCAGTGTGTTATTGCTGGAGCAACAGGAACTCACTCAGTATGTGTCTGTACAATTCATCAGAATGCCAAACTTATGTTTGTAGGAGCTGAATTAGAAAAACTAACTGCAAATGATGACACACCTATTAAGAATGTACGTCATTGTGTTGCCTTTATGGAATGCAATCCTGCCTCACAGAAATGCTGCCTCAGACAATGTGAACAATATGGTTACTGACATACAAGGTCACAAAGTCATGACTTTTTGACAATTTTTGTATAAAATGACTTTTTTCAAAATGTTGCTTGAATTCATTATTTTTTATACATTGAACTAGTGATGGGACGATGCATCGCAATCGCAATCGCAATCGCGATACAATCGCACATTTTTTACAATCGCAATCGCAATTGCAATCGCATTTAATGAGTGCGATTGTTGCGATTGTGAACAAAAGATTTAAATCTCTACAAAAGTTGCTATGAAAGCTGCTCTTTCATGCGTACTTAAAGGAAAGTTTAGCTAACAACAATACGGAATAATAAATAAATAATAAATAAGTCAAAAACAGAAATGAAAACGGGTTGCGAATTAGTTGAAAACAGAATAAAAAATTGGTTTAATAATAACAATAAGTACACCTCTTTATTTGCTCTATGTAAAATTGGAATGTTAAAAAATCAAGCTAACCCTATGGTAGGTAACGCATTTAGGTATATTTAAAGCATAAATGAGCGTTATGTGAGGCTAAAGCTAAAACATCGCAATCGCAATCGCAATCGCAACAGCGATTGTATGAAATATGACAATCGTCCCATCACTACATTGAACTAGTTATCAGCCACTTACAGCTTCTTGGGATTTTGTTGTACATGACTCAAGGTATTAATGTAAAAAAATTGAATTTTTTAGAAAGTATTTTTTTTTTTATTCAAGGTCAAAGGTCAACTTTTGAAGGGATTTTTTTATTTTTCACAGTAGATATTTAACAAGAGACAATGAACAAGGGGCTACTAAAGAGCTTTAAAATGAGACCAAAATCAATGCTCTAGCTTTAATAGTTTTTTAGTTACACCATTTTGAAAATAGTCATTTAACGCAAAAAAGGTCAAAATGTCACAACTTTGTGACCTTGTATCTCAGTAACCAAAGGTCAGTCAGCTCTAATAATTTGGGAATTTAAGTTTGGCATGTATATCTGCTATTGTGCCAAGTATGAGCAAAATTGAAAGGGGTGAGTGTTTTAGGTGGCTGACTTGACATGGAATAATAGATAGGTGTGATTGGATTGACCTCAAGTCTAGCTTAAGGATGTTAGGTCCAGTGAGGTCGATTGTGTTGTCTAATTGTACCATTCTAGCATAGGTTAAGTTTTTATCTTTTCTAGAAATTCTATTTTTGTGTCCAGTATTTTTGTCATTGTAATTGTAAGCACCTTTGTATAGAATACCCTTTCAGGGTTTTGGATTTTCCGTTCTTGATCTTAGCCATGTTTAGACTCAAGCTCATAACCCATTCTAGCTCTTGTAAATAATTCAAGTTGATTGCTAACAAACTAGTTTTTTCAGCCTTTGTCCTCATAGACTGGGGTCGTTACTTGCAAGGATTTCCTTGTGACAAGCCCAGGGTCCTTGAATCGACAATACTCTAGATTCCCTGTATTAACAATTCAGAGGGTAATATCTGCTTTTCTCATTCAGCCACATTTGGTTTACTTCACAATCAGTTTGCTAAATCTTGCTTGCTTGTTGTGTATGCCCATATTTGGTTGAAGTCCTCAAAGTATGCCAGGTGTACATTGCACCACCTTTCTGAAGCCAAGGCTTTCAGGTTCTCAGTGGACCCGACTCAGACACAGTGTTAATCTTTGGAATAGATAGTGGGTCGAGTCCACTCTGGTTCGGCAGTGTGGGAGTCTCGTTTGCCCCTCAGTGACAGTCAGTGGAGGTGAGAAAAACTTCACCGCCGGGACCTTCTCGTTTCCCATCATCAAGAAGTAGCCAAGTTACGCTATTCTAGTTAAGTTCATTCGCTCTCCCCGCAACAATATCACAGCTTAACCTAACCAATGTCAAGGGTGTACAGTTGACCTGACCCAGACATTCAATAATTTCCGATAGGTTTTGATTAATTTTCGTAATCAAAACCTACAGGAAAACTTTGTAGTATAAAAGAATTTTAATGAAAATTATCACAACTTAACCTGACCAATTCAGTCACCCATGCTCTGATTGATTCTGTGCTTCTGACCCATCAGCAAGTGGGACAAAAAAGGTTTGCTATCATCACATGCAAAATCAATTTTTATAGTTAGCTATCTATCAGTAATATGTACCAAAATATATTACCAAATATTACATTACAGTAATCCTTGAACAGCGCGGTTTTGATTAGCGCGGGTTTTGATGTAGGACGGTTTGTATTTCGTCAATTTTTTTAAATTTAGCGCGCAATTTCCTATTGTTTCTAATTTCTAATGCTTTTGAACAGTGCGGTTTTGGACAGCGCAGACAAATTCCAGAACCAATTAACGCGCTGTGCAAGGTATTGCTGTACATTATATTGGAAAACATGTAGTGATCTAAATTTTCTAAATAGTGCTCACAGGCTAGAAATATGAAATAAATTCTAGGTATATAAAGAGGAATGAGAGTTTCGAAAGAAAGTCATCTGTAAATTATATAATTCTTATGTTAGACCTCACTCAGAATACCAGTGTTGCCAGGCCTCTCAACCTGATTGTCATTTGGTCACATATGAAATTCATGTTTTGTCCCATTTGTCACATGTCAGATTAGTAATTGTCACATACCAATGCAACCAGAGTGGGGAGTCGGAGTCGGGAGTCGGGCTTTTTTGAAGTCGGGAGTCGGAGTAGGGAAAAACGGCCGACTCCGACTCTTTGATTCAATTTCTATATGCCAACAATTACCAGAATACTACTCTGCCCTAAATAAAATATCTTCCTGAACTAATTCTAGATTCACATTCCACATTTGATTTATTGTTCTGGTAAATCTTAGCAAATGTTTAATATTTCTATTTTAGGATACTAGGTACCATATAAAAATTAGCATATATTAATTATTAATTTAATTAGCCCTATTAGTAATGAGGCATGGGCCTAGTAGAAAATCAGCAGTCTTTCAATTATTTTAAGCTAAATGAGGATGAAAGTATTTTATTTGTCAAGTAGAAAAGGATGGTAAAGAGTGTAATGCAAAAATTAGTGCTTACAACTGGGAAACATGCTATGCTTCAACTAGAGCCTCAAACTTTGAAACGCCATCTACAAAACAAACATCCCAATATTTATAAGGTTGGTAGATCAGCATGATAAGGAAAGAGTCGGGAGTCGAGTCGGTTTTAAAAAATACCGACTCAGGAGTCGGGAGTCGGTGTTTTTGGCGACTCCCCATCCCTGAATGCAACCAGAACTGAAATTTACTGAGAGAATTGAATGTACTTCACAGACTATTATTTTAATTAAAATAGCCCTCCTAATATATACTTGGGAAATACCAAAAGTGATAAGCTATAACAGTAGCTATATGCAAACATTGATATCTGAACAAAAATGTAAAAAAACAAAATGAATGGCCCCTCTCCCCTCCAGCCATCCCTTATACCTCCAATATGAGGATCTGTTGAATTATCTCATTTGAAATTTTTTCACCTTTATTAAAAAAGAATTGTATAATACGTTGATACAAAATAATTGAAAATATATTTCAACAAAACAATAATTAAATGAATCAAAATATACAAAAAATACATCAATGAAAAAACTTAGACAAAATCACAAAATTTCTAATGAGTACTCTATCATGACCAGATTTGAAAAAATTTTACTGGAGCACAGCTCTGAATTTACTTTTTTTCCCTTACACCACTAGATAGGTTAATGATAGTAACTCTTGAAAACGATAACTTGATTGACACAACATACCAATTACAAATTGTTTTAGCTAAACATAATAATACAATAATGTACAGTTTATAACTCACCTTAAGTTTATTTATTCATTGCAGCAGCAACAGTGGATGATGTTAGACCTTGCATGTAGGCATTTGTTGTGAATTTACCGCCATGTATGCTTGGCCACTGATCAATGGCTTTCTGTGTGATCATTACAGCAGATCTAGTGCCTGGAGCTGGACCCTCCTTCACAATTCTGCACAGCTTAGTCAAATGAGATGGCTTAATGGATCCTTTGTGTTCAACAATGTAACCAAGAATGGAGAATGTCCCTTCAGCTGGTGCTTCACTCCAGGCAGTTGATCCATCTTTATCAAAATGCTTTAATCTCTCTGTGATTCCTTTCCACAGCTGTTCTATATATTCTGTCAGCCAATTTATCACTGAGTCTTTTGTAAAACTACTTTCAGATCTGGTTCTGGATGGTCTAGCAACTTCAGCAACCTGGTAGTAATCAGAACGTTTCTTGATGTATTTGTAAACTTCATTTAGGATGTAATCCTCAGCTGTTAGTTCCTTTTGCTGCCCTGTGGTATCGTGCTTAAATTCAGAAACTACATCATTTGCATTTCCTCCATTAGCTAATTTGGAAATTGTTTCCATCACTCTTAACATAACAGTTTTCCCTCCTTCTTTATAAAATATATTTTCTACAAATTCTGCACTAACTGTGGTTTTTTGAGCTACTTGCAACATAATCTTTGTTACATAGGAAATCAATACATAGAACTTGGCACTAATTTCTTTCTCTTGTGGATGATCAAAAAATACACAATTTTCCACAAATCTGTCAAATTGATCAAATTCATAATTAACCATGCGAGTATCAGATTTGAGTTTTGGTCTCTTAAAACCAATGATATTGTCAAGAACCATATTGGTATAGTCAAGGCCTGATCTCAGATTTGAAGAGTGATTCTGAATAAAGTCTAAAAGCTCACTTAGTTTACAAATTTTCTTCAATGCATCAACGTGGGCTCTGTTCACAAGATGCATTAAGTCCCATCGAAATTTGAAATTTTCTCCAAACAACTTTTTCATTTTGTTTTTAAATGGCTCGTTGTCCTTACAAAAAGCCCCATCTCCAACCATTCCAGATACCTTGGATTTAATTGCTTCTTCAGATAGTTTCAAGTGATTAGGAGACTTCAACACATCAAAAATTTCATTGGCCAAATAAACTCCTGATTTGCTGCGTACTAAATTTATCCCAGCAAGTTTTACAGTCTTATCTTCTTCACTCATAACTAATACAACTAGCATGCTTAATCCCCAAATTGTTCCAATGTCAGCTGTTATTGTTACTGAAGTTTGTTCTAAGAACCACTTTACAGTTTGTTCTTTAAGTTGATTATCTAATAGCTCACAAATTGTCTCGCACGCATGTGTGCTATGATTCAAATTTCCAACCTCACAACCTGATCTATGTAATACAGCTAGAAGTACTGGATATAGAGCCTATGCAGTGTTTGTTTTCATTATGTAGTATAAGATGTTGCCACATAAGTCTTCTATGCGTTTAGTAGTGTTCCGAGAAGATGTTTTCATCACTTCATAAACAGCAGCTCTTTGATGATGCTGAAGTTTAATTAAATGTCTCTTCAGGTGGGTTTTCAGATTTCTAAACCATCTCTCTTGATTTTCTCCTTGTTTGCATACATAGGTTAAATCTTTAACATTGAAGTAACCTTTTATGTTAGAATGTTTGTCTGAAGCACATGCTTTGGGGTCTGTGCAAGCTATGCAATATAATGTAAACATTTTATCATCAGAAGCATCATCAATATCTTCTTGATTATCATCATCTTCATCCTCAACAGCTATATCTACATCAGGCATATTAGTGTCACTATTTGCAATGTTTTCCATTATATCACTTGGTACTGAAAATGAATCATCAGCATGCCCTAGATCCTTCTTTTCCACCAATTTGAATGTAGATTTGATCAAATCATTGTTCAGGATTTCTTGTATTGATTTACACTTGCTTAAATGGGCTATGGAAATGTCAAATTTGTTGCTTTTTGCTTTATTAGATTTGGATGCAACACTTGAACTTGAAGGCATATTTTGACTCTTCTCTTTATTAACCACAACAGCTTGGTGAGTTTCTTTTGTTAGGCGCAAAATTGCATTCAATGTCTTCTGGATTTGGGAATTTTCAAATTCCTCTAAAGCAGTTTTGTTAGTCTGATGCGCAGATTCCTCACTTACCTTTTGTTTCTTAGGTGGAGGAGAAGCACTTTCTTCAGTCTGTGAAACATCTAGTGAAAAAGTTTCATTTTCTAGATTAGCAGTTGATGAAGTTGGTTCATTTTTCTGAGGTCTAGCACTAGCACATTTTGTGAACAAACTAAATGACTACTTTGCCGTATCTCTTTGCTGCACTTCATCCTGGTATTTCTTTACTGCAATATCTAAGCTGTGGGCCCAAACTCTGGGACCTCTTGTATTGTAACAAATATTTTTTTTGGAATTAAAATGTTCCTCCCAGTTTTGCTTCTTTGAATATTTGTTCTTGCATTGACCACAAAAGTAACCCCTTTTAACACCCTCACTTTTCTCTCCAACTTCATCAATATTAGGATCCATTATTGATTATTGACTACCTGAAAAAATACAAAATAAGTAAAGTTAGTAAATATAGTATGGTAAAAGTGAGTAAAAGTAAGTAAATATAGTACAATGAAAGTAAGTAAAAGTAAGTGCTTTAAACTTAGTAAAAGTAAGGAAGAGTAAGTAAAAGTAGGTAAGTTAAAGTAAGTAAAAGTAAGTTTAAACTTAACTAAACTTTTCAATTCTAGAGTCATGGTGGATTACTTAAAACCCGCACAAGTAATTATCTGGCCAATTTATCAAACCTGGCCGAGATCAATGGAACATAGTCCAATCCTGATAATTTTATATTAAAAAAATTTTAATTATCAAAACATTGAAGCTTAACAAAAAGTAAAAAATAATTGTTAAATATGGAATTACCAACTAAACTTAAAATAACTAAATTTGTAATTTAAAAAAATTGGTTTGTACAAGAACGTATACGCAAAAAAATTGCATAACGTCTAGCGGATGAACAAACCCAAACCCAAATTTACTTTTTCTCATGGTCAAATTTACTGGAGCAATGCTCCCAAGATCCCAGGAATCTGGAGTCATGTACTCTATACAACTACCTACCCAAATGATAACACATCCATAAATGAATGAATGTAATGTATAGATTTAAGGGAACAATATGAATAATGCATTGGAATAAAGAAAGAGAAAGATATCAATAATATAAATTTAAATCTAACAAACAAATTCACCATGAAAGATTCAAGGAAATCAAAAGCATAGTTCAGTCACTTAAGGATAGGTTTTCTTCTGCTTTTTGTTCTTGTTCTTCTTGTTACTTTCAAATGCGAGTTTCAATATTTCACCTTCATTTCGCAACTGTTCACTTCATCCAAGTAGCTATAGCATTTGCTGCATTGGCTTTATTAATG
Source organism: Bathynomus jamesi (assembly GCA_023014485.1). NCBI lineage: Eukaryota > Metazoa > Arthropoda > Malacostraca > Isopoda > Cirolanidae > Bathynomus > Bathynomus jamesi. The sequence goes on along the minus strand of JAJOZX010012400.1, from coordinate 43,107 downwards.
TCACTCTCCTTACATATTGTAGCATCGCCAGTCCTTCTTGTTTCAATTTCTCAGCCTGTCAAAATAGCTTTTTCCCCTTTGTCACATCATATAACCATTTTGTCACACTTTGACATATTTCAAACAATTTGTTTTGTCATATTTTGTTACATCCTAGCAACCCTGAAATACTGCATTCAAGTCTGGTCCCTTAATCTTAGACATATATATTGATATACTTGAAGGCACAGTGTAGGTATTAGGGTTGGGTCAATTAAGTTAATTAACTTAACTAGTTAAATTTTTTAAAAAGTTTAACTTAGCTAATTAAAATATCTCCAAATTAATTGATTAACTTAAATTAATTTTCCTATAAAAATGCTGTTTTTATCTTTCTGAGTGAAATGTAATAGGCTCAGAGAATAATAGAGATGAAAGGTTCGAGAACCTCATCTTCTGTAAACAAACAAAACATCTTTATTGCGGATCATTCACAATCCATAGCCACTTAACCTAATATACAAGTACAATCTTATGTATTATACACTGAAGTTAATACAAAAAAAATAGGGCCAACATAGCCACTTAACCTAGCATACTGGCATACTGTTTGATTAATTACACCGGTCTGCATGAAAATCAATTTCTTTATTTTGAGTTGTGATTCTGAAGCAGTTCGCTGCGCTGAATTAAAAAATGCTACCAGCTTTTTTTCTATCACCCACAGTTTTAAAGTTATTAGCAAACAATTTTGGGGCATTTTGTAATTTTTTACCTTTTTTATCTTTAATTAATTTCGTTTTTTCATATTTTTCAGATAGATAATTCTAACATTGTCTTTAAAATTTTAATAATGGCTTCTAGAGGATGTACCCATAGTCCAGACATATTTTGTTATATTTGTGGTCGGTATGTTGTAAAACAAAGGACAAATATAATGACCTTCATTAAGAGAGCTTATCATGCTTATTTTGGAATTAAATTAGGAGATCAAGACAAAAGTTGGGCTCCGCACAAGGTTTGTCTTACGTGTGTTGCGGCACTAAGGAATTGGAGCAAAGGTAAAAAGAAAAGTTTGCCATTTGGGATCCCTATGGTATGGCGCGAACCTAGAAACCATACCGACGACTGCTACTTCTGTTCTTGCAATGTTAAAAGTTATAATGCAAAGAATAAAGAGAGCCTTCAATAGTGGATTGTGAATGAGCCACAACAAAGATGTTTTGTTTGTTGTATAATTAATAATTTAAAATATAGTTTCCACAAAATTATATCTAAACTCAGCTTCCCATAATTCATCAGCATTTTTATTAACTTTTATTTTCATAATTTCTCTGATTTCTTCATTAAGCTACAATTATTTTCTCCTACATATACAAATGATCTTTTTCAGTTAATGATGTCTCGTGTAATAACAAATTGCCAGATAATTAATCAAACAGTATGCCAGTATGCTAGGTTAAGTGGCTATGTTGGCCCTATTTTTGTATTAACTTCAGTATATAATACATAAGATTGTACTTGTATGTTAGGTTAAATGGCTATGGAATGTGAATGATCCGCAATAAAGATGTTTTGGTAATTATTCATTTTTACACCCAGTCTGTTTTTATGATGAGAAACTTTTCTGGTCAATTTTGAGGCATTTTGCATGAATCTCCCATCCGTTTCCTGTGCAAATGTGTAGTTTTCGAGATATCACCACCTCAAAAACTATGCATTTGCACAAGAAATGGATGGCAGTTTCGTACGAAACACCTTAAAATTAACCAGAAAAGTTTGCTCTCATCATTTTCGTTTAAACTAGTGAAAATATCATGACTTAACCTAACCAATCATCAAGGGTGTACAGTTGACCTAACCAGGCATTCAATTAACCTAACCAGGCATTCAATTAACCTAACCAGGCATTCAATTAACCTAACCAGGCATTCAATTAACCTAACCAGGCATTCAATTAACCTAACCAGGCATTCAATTAACCTAACCAGGCATTCAATTAACCTAACCAGGCATTCAATTAACCTAACAGGTTAATATTGGTTATTTCACCTAAATATCTTCTGACCTTTCGTATTAGGCACTTGCTGTCACATTTCGGGCAAGTTAAGGATGAGAGAATAACACTGTAATTGATAAAAACATCCAATCCTTTGTCTTCATCTAGGGAACAATATGAATCAAGTTCTCAAAGTCAAAATCACATGAATGGCATGTCATAATTCTATCGCAAGCACTTCCAAACTGAATCCAATTAGAAAAAAAAATATCCAGAACAAAAACCAACAAACTAGTTAAGTCGCAGAGTAGCAAAAAAATAGCCTAATCAGGAAAAATATTTTGTGAAAAAAGTACATTATAGCCGAAACAGGAAATATATTTTATTAAAAAAAAGTATATTTGAACAAATTTGCACAACATAAGATATATATTTTCTTAGTCAATTTTGAATGGCAATTCAATATATTACAGTCGACCCTCGACTTACGTAATTAATCCATTCCAAGATGAGTTACTTAACTCAAAAATGATGTAAGTCAAACCCCAAAATACATGTAAATTGGGTAATCCATTCCAGGACCCCAAGAAAGTATTGAAAATAACAAAATAATTAAAAAAAATTATAAAAACAGTGTATATAAATAGAATTATAATGGTAATTAATAATTATTATTAAGAAATACCATCTGTAAAAGAAAATACAAATTAAAAATTAAGGTACTTTTGCATTATCCTCCCAATACTAATTTTTTTTTTATAATGGCAGTGGGCTGTTTTTACGTAACCTAACCTAATACCAACACTAATTTTTTTTATAATGGAAGGAAAATAAAGTACCATAACCAAAACCAAACCAACATTATATAAAAAAATTAGTGTTGGGAGGATAATGCAAAAGAATCAAAATTAATAATAAAAAATTAATTTACTTACATTGGAGAGAGAGTTGAATGGCCATGGTTAATTTTAATTTCTATCACTTATTTTAAAATTGTAAATAAAATTTTAGCACCGTTTTTACTTATTATTGCACAAAATTATTTAATTAGTGAAGCACTGGTTCTAATTCTTTGCACAATTTATTAAATCACAGAAAAAAATTATAGCGTATTATTTTGTCAATGTTTCAACTTTACACAGGCACTTTTTTATCTTAGATTATTTAATAATCCTTAATAATTTCACATTTATTAATTTGCTAAATTATTAATCACTTCATACAGTATCACTTTATATAATGCACAGTAAAAATAACAATGAAATAACGTGAAATACCCGGTGTCTTGCCAGTGAGTGGTCACGCACTGCGTTTGCAATTACGCAGCTATTACACAACACGAAATAATTAGCTACATAAGACAAATCAATTACAGTCAATGGGGGCTTCTCATAACTCAAAATTACGTAAGATGGTGATGACGTAAGTTGAGGGTCGACTGTATACTGTTTTAAAAACGTGTGAGTGGGTGAAAAGACAAATATTAACTGATGTTTTGTTCGTTTGTTTACAGAAGATGAGGTTCTCAAACCTTTCATCTCTGAGCCTATTACATTTCACTCAGAAAGATAAAAATAGCATTTTTATAGGAAAATTAAGGTTAATATTTGTCTTTTAACCCACTCATGCGCGGTTAAAACAGTACAATAGCTATATTGAATTTCCATTCAAAACTGACTAAGAATATATATATTTTATGTTGTGCAAATTTGTTCAAATGTACTTTTTTTTAATAAAATATATTTCCTGTTTTGGCTATAATGTACTTCTTTCATAAAGTATTTTTCCTGATTGGGCTATTTTTTCGCTACTCTGCGACTTAATTAGTTGGTTGGGTTTTGTTCTGGCTATTTTCTTCTTTTTTCTAATTGGATTCAGTTTAGTGGTGTTTGTGATAGAATTATGACATGCCATTTGTGTGATTTTGACTTTGAGAACTTGATTTGTCATGTGCCCTAGATGAAGACAATGGATTGGATGTTTTTATCAATTACAGTGTTATTCTCTCATCCTTAACTTGCCCGAAATGTGACAATGAGTGCCTAATACAAAAAGATCAGAAGATATTTAGGTCAACTGAAGGCCCGGTTAGGTCAACTGTACACCCTTGATGATTGGTTAGGTTGTCGTGATATTTTTTGTTAGTTTAAATGAAAATGATGAGAGCAAACTTTTCTTGTTAATTTTGAGGTGTTTTGTACGAAACTGCCATCCATTTCCTGTGCAAATACGTAGTTTTCAAGATAATGATATCTCAAAAACTACACATTTGCACAGCGGTCATTCCATGTCAACTCAGCCACAAAATGGCACTTTTTGCACTCACCCATTTCAATTTTGCTCATACTTGGCACAATAGCAGATATACATGCCAAACTTAAATTCCCAAATTATTAGAGCTGACTGACCTTTGGTTACTGAGATACAAGGTCACAAAGTTGTGACATTTTGACCTTTTTTGCGTTAAATGACTATATTCAAAATGGTGTAACTAAAAAACTATTAAAGCTAGAGCATTGATTTTGGTCTCATTTTAAAGCTCATTAGTAGCCCATTGTTTATTGTCTCTTGTTAAATATCTCTACTGTGAAAAATAAAAAACTCCCTTCAAAAGTTGACCTTTGACCTTGAATAAAAAAAAAATACCTTCTCCTAAAAAATTCAATTTTTTTACATTAATACCTTGAGTCATGTACAACAAAATCCCAAGAAGCTGTAAGTGGCTGATAACTAGTTCAATGTATAAAAAATAAATGAAGTTGGCATCATTCTTCAATTTTAGATTTTTTTTGTCAGTTCATTTATTTAAAAGTTCTGTTCTGATATAGTGTCAGTGAAGACTTAGTTCAACTTAACATTATTAGTTCAAAAACCTTTTTGTGACCTGTGCCAAAAGAAGTCTTTTAAAAGACAACCAGGGTTAAACCCCTCGACAGCCCCAAATCTACTGGAGTAGCGCTGATCCAAAGGCCCAACTAGTATATAAGTACTGTCAACTTTACAGAGTTGACTCCTGACTTCAAGTTAAAGTTAATTTATTTTTACTAAATACATGTATAAAAATTTATTTAATAATTCATTAATTGTTCATTGTTTTCTTTTCAGGATTTTCTTTGTGCTTTTGTGATTTCAGAGTACAAACATGGAACATTTAAAACTGAAACAGAAGTGTGCTGATCCTTTGCTGTGTCACAAAGGTCAGTGTCGAAAGAAGAGTTTGAGAATTGTACCACAGGAACTTGTAAATAAGTTTCCCGATCTGCACTTAACACTACATCACAGACTTTGTAAGCAGTGTAGAGAACATCTTGAGTCCTTGCCTGAGAAAGGAATAGGCACTTTGAATTCAGACATAAATGATGATTCTTCTTGTAGTAGTGAACCACCTGAAGATCTTGAGAAAATTGAAAATGTTGACAACAGTGATGCATCAACTTCAGAGAAAAACTATGAGATGTGTACTTTGAATGCTTCTTTTGTTTCAATTGGTGAATCACCCATAAAAAAGAGAAAGCTTGTAGAGCAAAAGTCATATGGAGCTAAAAAACTAAGTAAGGTGACAGAGACAGGTAAGAAGAGAATGGAAACAGTTGCAGGAAAAGAGATTTCTGACTCACAATTTAAGGAGCCATCTGGAGATGTAGACTGTTTAGAAATAATAAATCAACTCAAGGAAAAATTCAAAAATGAAAATACTAAAAGAAGTGATAAAATAAAAATCCTCACTGTATTGCCCAAAAGTTGGAGCATTAGGAAAATTGCTTCAGAATTTAACACAACAAGGCATACAGCATCTATTGCTAAAAAAATAGTTGAAGAAAAAGGTGTCCTTTCAGACCCAAATCCAAAGGGTGGGAAAAGAATTAAACAGGATACTGTTGACGCTATTAAAGCATTTTATCTTTCAGAAGACATCAGTAGAACAATGCCAGGAAAAAAGACTATTGTAGTATCATTGACAATGAAAGAGGAAGGATACATTTGCAAAAGCATCTTTTACTTTGCAATTTGAAAGAAGCCTATCATATTTTCAAAGAAAGAAATCCTTTGGTTAAGGTGGGATTCAGTAAATTTGCAGAATTGCGTCCAAAGCAGTGTGTTATTGCTGGAGCAACAGGAACTCACTCAGTATGTGTCTGTACAATTCATCAGAATGCCAAACTTATGTTTGTAGGAGCTGGATTAGAAAAACTAACTGCAAATGATGACACACCTATTAAGAATGTACGTCATTGTGTTGCCTTTATGGAATGCAATCCTGCCTCAGACAATGTGAACAATGTGGAGATCCATCAGATTTAAAAAACAGACTACTGGACATATTTACAAACAACTTCATTGATATCATAAATTTTAAAAAGTGGACCAATACAGATCGGTCAAATCTTGAATCAGTAGAACTGAATACAGATGAATATATTGACCAATTCTGTAACCAACTGAAAGAATACCAGATACATGACTTCAAGACAAAGATGCAAGCAACTTATTACCGTGAAACAAAAATGTCTTTGAAAGATGGTGAGGTCCTTGCTGTGTGTGATTTTGCTGAAAATTATTCCTTTATTCTTCAAGATGAGGTTCAGAGCTTTCACTGGAACAATGAGATGGCTACTCTACATCCATTTGTTATTTACTATAAAAAGGAAGATGAGATTGCTCACCTTAGCTTTCTTATTATTTCAGAGTGTAACATCCATAACACAGTTGCTGTACATTTGTTTCAAAAGCATCTGATAAAATTCCTAAAAGATAATATCTCATCCATCGGTTCCATCCACAAAATAATTTACTTTTCAGATGGGTGTGCAGGACAGTATAAGAACTGCAAAAACTTTTTGAATCTTTGCCATCACAGAGATGATTTTGGAGTTGAGGCAGAATGGAAATTTTTTGCAACAAGTCATGGAAAGGGACCCTGTGATGGTGTTGGAGGCACAGTTAAGAGATTAGCTGCAAAAGCTAGTCTACAACGACCTTATGATGAACAGATCCTTACTGCAGAACAGTTATATACATTTGCAAGTGAAAATATTGTAAATATAAAATGTCATTTTTCAACCAATAAAGAGCATGAAGAGGAAAGCCAACTTCTCCAAGAAAGACACTCAACTGCAAGGACTATTGCTGGTACACAGAAATTACACCATTTACAGCCAGTTTCATTGACTTCTCTTAAGGTTAAACATTATTCATTATCAGATTATTCAAATATTGAGAAAGTTACTGAAAAGGAAGAAGTTGTGACTGAGGAGAAAATACATGGTTTTGTTACTGCCAGGGTTGTGGAGTCGGTCCAAAATTTTCCAACTCCGACTCCACACATTGTAAAAAATCTAAAAATCCGACTCCGACTCCTCTAGTGTTTCACTCTATAATTATCATAATAATAAGACATTTCATCACCACCACATGAATCATCAGGTTACTTTCTAGGATAAGGGAACATTCAAATATTAAGAAGGATATTGACTTGTAGATATTATCATATTAAGGGATTTTTATTTTTTCCAATAATATATATATATATATATATATATATATATAAAATGAAAAAGATTCTCTTAAACATAATTAAGGTCTAACCAGTAGTAGTCCTACTTAAAATTGAATAACCCTTCTTAACCTAGTGGCTATAACCAGGGTTGTGGAGTCGGTCCAAAATTTTCCGACTCCGACTCCACACATTGTAAAAATTTGACTCCAACTCCGCCCTGAAACGTGCGACTCCACGACTCCGACTCCACAACCCTGGTTACTGCTGCATATGATGGCCATTGGTGGGTGGCATATGTGCTGGAAAAGATACCAGAGAATAGAGAAGTAAAAGTAACATTCCTTCATCCTCATGGCCCAAACCCATCATTTGTGTATCCTGGTCGACCAGATGAATTAATCTTACCATGTATTCAGATATTCTAACACAAGTTGAGGCATCTACTACTAATGGACGAACATACAGGATTTGCAAAGAAGTTACTTTGAAGGCATCCAAAGCTTTGGCAGATCTACAGCACAGAAAGGTAAGAATTCAAAATTAAAATGGTCATGTAACTATATATACACTGCATACATTTTAAGTTGTGATAAATGGAAATCAATGAGCACTATACCTATACATATTGTATGTACATTTTAATATGTTACTTGTATTTGTTAATTAGGTAGCTATCTAGGTATACATTAAAAATTGTTTTCTCTTCTAGAAATCACAATAAATTGGGTGGCCCACAAGAATCTTGTCAACTACTGAAAACCATCACATACATGCACAACATACAGGTGAGGTGGGTAAAGAACAAATATTTAAAAATAAGTATTTGCTTGTTTGTAGAAGGCTGCAGATAGTATGTAGATATGGGTTGTATTTGTAAGAGATTGAGCTGACCTTAGACAAAAATGGTTACTGACATACAAGGTCACAAAGTCATGACTTTTTGACAATTTTTGTATAAAATGACTTTTTTCAAAATGTTGCTTGAATTCATTATTTTTTATACATTGAACTAGTTATCAGCCACTTACAGCTTCTTGGGATTTTGTTGTACATGACTCAAGGTTTATATGTAAAAAATTGAATTTTTTAGAAGGTGTTTTTTTTTTTTATTCAAGGTCCAAAGGTCAACTTTTGAAGGGATTTTTTTATTTTTCACAGTAGAGATATTTAACAAGAGACAATAAACAAGGGGCTACTAAAGAGCTTTAAATGATACCAAAATCAATGCTCTAGCTTTAATAGTTTTTTAGTTACACCGTTTTGAAAATAGTCATTTAACGCAAAAAATGTCAAAATGTCACAACTTTGTGACCTTGTATCTCAGTAACCAAAGGTCAGTCAGCTCTAATAATTTGGGAATTTAAGTTTGGCATGTATATCTGCTATTGTGCCAAGTATGAGCAAAATTGAAAGGGGTGTGTGTTTTAGGTGGCTGACTTGACATGGAATGACCCACAGGAAACAGATGGCAGATTCGTGCAAAACACCTCAAAATTGACCAGAAAAGTTTGTTCTCATCATAAAAACAGACCATGTAAAAACGAGTAATTACCAAAATTAATTTAAGTTAATCAATTAATTTGGAGATATTTCAATTAGCTAAGGTAAACTTTTTAAAAAATTTAACTAGTTAAGTTAATTAACTTAATTGACCCAACCCTGATACCTACACTGTGCTTTCAAGCATATCAATATAATGTCTAAGAGTCATATAAACAGCTATTAACAAAGTTGGTATTATTATACAGGGTGGGCCGTAAGTTTCCATACATAGGAAAAATAAACATTTTTTTATGGACAACCATTTTTATTTATATAATATGCTCTACATGGTTGCCATTGTTTTGAAAACACATTTCAATACGTGTTCCCCACTGTTGATGAACACGCATTAGCACAGTTGACGTTATGCTTGTAATGGCGTTGGTGATACATTCCTTTAGATGATTTATGTCTCGTATCTTTTCCTGATACACCATGGCCTTCAAGTGTCCCCAAAGATAGAAATCAAGGGGGGTGAGATCTGGGGATCTGGGAGGCCACTCCACAGGACCACACCGACCAATCCAAGCATCCGGAAACTGCTGATCCAAATACCGACGCACGTGAAGACCATAATGAGGTGGAGCTCCATCTTGCTGGAAGTAAACTGGGAAGTTACCTTCCTCGTTTAGCAGGGATGGGAAAATCTCTTCTTGCAACATGTTAAGATACCTTTCGGCATTAAGATTTCCACTGACAAAAATTGGTCCAATAATTCTGTCACCCCATATCCTGGCCCACACCATCACTTTACCGGCACCTTGCATCTTCGTCGGACTCAGCCAGTTAGGGTTAGCATTACTCCAATAACGTATGTTTTGCCGATTAACCTCTCCATTGACGTAAACATTTGCTTCATCAGTAAACAAGATCTTAGTTGAAAAGTTTGCATCCTCGTTCACTTTGGTTAATGCCCATTCACAGAATTCCATCCGTCTATCCGGGTCGTCTTCACTCAAATGCTGTGCCATATGCAATTTGTATGGATGCCATTTGTTTGCTTTCAAAATGCGCCTGATACTCGATCTGCTGACACCACTTTCTGCAGACAACCGTCGTGTACTTTTTCTGGGACTCCGTGTAAGCGCTGTAAGTATCATAGCTGTTGTGTCTTCATCGGTGGCTGTACGTCTTGGACCACTTCGCGGTTGATCTGCAACATTTCCAGTTTTCTGAAACTTGTTAATAAGTTTTGCCACAGTGTCGTGTGTGATGTTCGTTCCATGTTGTCTGTTAAAGTTCATTGCAACCATGCGACTGCTTCCCGACCCAGCCATCAGTATGATTTCAATTCGTTGCTCTTTCGTCAAACGCATATTCTTAGGGTATCTGAAACATAAAAACAAACGTTTAATTTTTCCTATGTATGGAAACTTACGGCCCACCCTGTAGTATTACACCCGTCTAATGTTTAGCAATTATTATATGTTCATTAAGTAGATTTTTTAATTCTAAGACACTTTCCTTCTATAGCATTTCCGTCGCAAATGCTTCGTTTTCGAGATATGAACATTTTTTTGGTGTGTATCTAGTGTGTGTTCGTACGTTCGTTTGTGTGTTCATTACATGTCTGCCCAATCACTGTGCTCCATCCATTTCGAATTTGAATTACTTTCGTACCGGAATGGAACACTCATTCCACTTGTTGGTTTACGTCGTCGTCGTCGGCCTAGGCAAGCTACGGCTTGGGACCGTAGCGCATCTATCCGGTATAGGTTAACCTGGATGATGTAGCCATAAGCACTGCCGCTAGTTAAGTGCCAACCAGTGATTATCTCACTAGCCGTATTGAGTCCGTTAGGCGAAACTGCGACAGTACCAAAGGTGGAAAATATAACCCTTGGATTTCTATTGTTTATTTGTAAAATGGACATGGTATTAGATTAAAATAATTATTTGAATATAAATAATTAACTGACAATTGTGATATATAATTAATTATGTTTACATACAATAAAATAATATAGTATACATAAAATTAGTATTAATGTGGTTCACAATTGAATTATGATGGGTAACTAATTTAAAATGAATTTATAGCTATTCCGAAATTCAAGACGGTAAAATTAACATTTATCTTGAAACTAAAATAAGAGTATTCACTACACACTCCCCCACCAGAGAGGAAGTTCAAAGAGTTCCGAACGACACTGATTTCCCCGGGACCTTTTTGGTAGCTACATGTACCTCACTTAAGGTTGATTCCAAAAACGCAGGCTTAAGACGATCGATAGAAACCTTGTCGACCTTGGAACCGCGCTGGATGAGGAATGATTTGCGCGTACGTCGGAGAACTTCATAGGGCCCGTCATATGGACATTGGAGAGGCCGTTTTGGGAGAGGTACACGAACGAAAACGTGGGTGCAAGATTGGAGGGCTGGGGAAACAAAGATGTTCTGTTGGCTAGTCAATCGAGGGGAACAGGCTGAAGGGACTGCATGTGAGAGGAAAGTGTTTGAGCGAATTCCGTAGGATCACATGACTTATCCCCTGCAGTGAAGTAGCCACCTGGTAGCCGCAGTGTTGTTCCATAGACTAGTTCAGCCGCTGTAGTCTTCAGATCACTCTTAAATGCAGAGCGAATACCAAGCAACACGAGTGGAAGCTTATCCATCCAATGGGAGTCTTCGTGACACATAAGGGATGACTTCAGCTGGCGATGGAAGCGTTCGACGAGGCCGTTAGCTTGCGGATGATACGCACAGGTATGCGCATGTACTGTACCCAACAAGCTGGTAAACTTCTTCCAAAGCGAAGACTCAAATTGGCGACCTTGGTCAGTGATGACTTTTGTCGGCAATCCAAATCTTGATACCCATCCATGAAGAAAGGCTCTTGCAACAGTGTCCGCTTGGATATCAGGAAGTGGGATGGCTTCAGGCCATCTGGAAAAGCGGTCGAGACAGGTGAGCAGATAACGTTGGCCTTGAATCACTGGAAGAGGGCCAACAATGTCTACATGAATTACCTCAAATCGCTGGGATGGGGGCGGAAATGCATCAAAGGGGGACCTGGTGTGCCTTTGGACTTTGGCACGCTGGCAGGCAAGGCACGTTTTGGTCCAATGTTTGACATCCTTCCGCATCGAGGGCCAAACAAAGCGAGAGGTAACCAGGTGTTGCGAAGCACGGATACCAGGATGGGAGGGCTTATGAAGATCCGTGAAGACTGCTTGTCTGTGACATGGAGGGACATAAGGGCGAATAGCAGCTGTTGATACGTCGCAATAGAGGGGCACAGACAATCCTGGCATACTCATTTTCTTGAGGGAAAGTGAGTGAGTGGAGTCTTCTCTGAGCAGTTCTTGTAGTTCCGTATCCTTATCTTGATCCTGTGCAATAGCATTCCACAGTGTAGAGCTGAGGGTAACAGAAGTAATCTCTATTCTTGAAAGTGCATCCGCTGGAGTGTTCAAGACACCTTTGATGTGGCGGATATCTGTGGTAAATTGCGAGATATAATCGAGTTGCCTGATGACTCTGGGAGAGTGGTTACAGCTGTTTTTATTGAAGACAGTGACCAAAGGTTTGTGGTCGGTAAAAACACAAAACTCTCGGCCTTCAAGGAAATGTTGAAAATACTTCACGTTTAAGTAAATAGCAAGAAGTTCACGTCTGAAAGCACTATAACGCGTTTGGGCTGGCTGCAGCTTTTTCGAGTAAAACGCGATGGGTGCTTGTTGACCGTTAATGGTTTGTTCCAACACTCCACCAATCGCAACATCTGATGCATCGACCGTCAGAGTTAGGGGGGCATCACTGATAGGAAATGACAGAGACAATGCACTATTGATAGCATTTTTGGCATTGTCGAACGCCTGTAAACTATCGCTACACCATACCAATTTCGTTACCTTGCGTTTGTGTGTGATCATAGCGTGTAGAGGAGCAAGAACACTGGCAGAGTTTTTAATGAACTTGTGGTAATAATTTACTAAACCTAGAAACCGACGTAACTCACGCTGATTATTTGGCATAGGGTAATTTTTTATCACTTCACACTTGTCCTGAAGGGGGGTAATTCCGTGCTGCAAAATCGTGTGACCAAGAAATTCCAAGGTTGGCTGTGCAAACACACACTTAGATGCATTAATAGTAACACCGTATTGTTCTAAGCGTTGAAAGAGGAGTGAAAGATGTTCCTTATGTTCCTCTTCCATTGAGCTGGCCACAAGCAAATCATCGATGTAGGCATAAACAAAGTCTAAGCCTCTGGTGACCTCATCTATAAACCTCTGAAAGGTTTGCGCAGCATTCCGTAGCCCGAACGGCATCTTCACAAATTCGAATAACCCAAATGGTGTACAAACTGCAGTCTTGGGAATATCCGAAGGCTCTACGGGAATGTGGTGGAAAGCCTTAACGAGATCTATTTTACTGAAGATAGATTTGCCGTGGAGAAGAGAAGTAAAGTCTTGGACATTTGGTACCGGATATCGGTCCAGGATGGTTGTCGAATTCAAAAACCGGTAATCCCCACATGGTCTCCAGTCTCCTGACTTCTTCTGGACCAGGTGTAGGGGAGAGGACCAACTGCTTTTGGAAGGTCTTATTATCCCAAGATCTATCATAAGCTGGAATTCCGATTTGGCAGTTTCAGTTTGTCCGGGGCAAGACGTCTGGGTTTTGCAAACACAGGGGGACCTTTTGTTGTAATGTGATGGGTAATGGTGTGCTTAATGGTATCACCCATCTGCATCGGTTGAAGAATTCCTGGATATCGCTGGAAAAGGCACTGGTACATGGAATTAGGGGGAACGAGGGAAAGTGCAGAGTTCGAGGCATCCGGAAGGGCAACCTGTTTGGCAAGAACAGAAAGCAGTGTGGCCTGGTCGCATAAGCGTCGCTTGTCAAGATCCACCAGGAGTTTGAAATGCTGGAGGAAGTCAGCGCCGATTATGGGATGCTGCACTTGAGCACAGATGAAAATCCACTTGAAGGATCGGTGAAGGCCCAAGTTTAGTTCACGCGACTGAGTACCGTACGTGGGTATGCATGAACCGTTAGCAGCGTATAGAGGCGGAGATTCCGAGTGCGTATGACCAGATTTTTGAGGGAATACACTGACTGACGCTCCGGTATCAACCAAGAAATTGACACCAGAGTTCCTGTCCTTTATGAATAACAGGTTGGCAGTGCGAGTACTAGACGCCATTAGGACTCGCTGCTGGGGTTTTCCGACGAAAAATTGCAAGGGGAGATGCACTTCCTAGCCTTCTTTCCAAATTTGGAGTGGTAGAAGCAGATCTTCCCGGAACTCGAACGATGCCTCTTCGTAAATCTTGACCGAGAATGGCTTCCTTGCCGTTGATTTTGTAGCAGAGAACAAACGTGGTTGAGTTGTTGACTTAACTCTTCCACTTTCAACTCCAGTTCAGATTGTGTGTTCACGTTGTTGACCGGAGCTGTGTCAATCTCCACTACTTTGTCGGCAGTTTCTGCTAGTTTATCAACTGGAGTAGCAGGATCCATAGTGGCCAAGACACGCTGAGCTGATGGAGGAAGTTTCTGCAAGAACAACTGTCTAAAGATGTCCTTATCGAAGGTTTGTGCGCGTTCGCCTAGAGCGCACTGCATAGCCCTCAGCATTTGAGTGGGCTTACGGTCTCCAAGTTCTTCTTTTGAGATTAACTGATGTAGTTTCTCACGTTCGGAGACAGTGGTGCGGCACAGGATGGCAGACTTCAGATCGTTGTATGGGTCCTCACTCGTGGAAGTAGACACGATGACGTCACGGACTTCAGAGATGATGCTCGCTGGTAGAGAGGACAAAACATGATCGTATTTTGTCCTGCTAGCGGTGATCCTTCCCAAGTTGAATTGTGATTCCACTTGGTGGAACCAAAAAAATGGATCACCCGGCCAGAAGATGGGGAGCTTTACGCTCAAGTGGGAGATGGCACCAGCGTCGTCAGGCATCTTCTCCTATGCTTGCTGACGTACAAGCAAGACGACAAGTTACCAACGAAGGAGTGGAGGTTGAGACGAGCGCAGGCACAGAGCGCACGGGCAGGGGTGAGGAGCAGAGGGCACGAGCGACATTACAGTCTGATCCTAGTCGCTCGGGTGAAGGGGGTGGTGGGCACGAACGACGTTACAGTCTAGTCCTAGTCGTTCGGGTAAAAGGGGGGAATCCAACTCCGGAGTCACCAATTGTTGGTTTACGTCGTCGTCGTCGTCGGCCTAGGCAAGCTACGGCTTGGGACCGTAGCGCATCTATCCGGTATAGGTTAACCTGGATGATGTAGCCATAAGCACTGCCGCTAGTTAAGTGCCAACCAGTGATTATCTCACTAGCCATATTGAGTCCGTTAGGCGAAACTGCGACAGTACCAAAGGTGGAAAATATAACCCTTGGATTTCTATTGTTTATTTGTAAAATGGACATGGTATTAGATTAAAATAATTATTTGAATATAAATAATTAACTGACAATTGTGATATATAATTAATTATGTTTACATACAATAAAATAATATAGTATACATAAAATTAGTATTAATGTGGTTCACAATTGAATTATGATGGGTAACTAATTTAAAATGAATTTATAGCTATTCCGAAATTCAAGACGGTAAAATTAACATTTATCTTGAAACTAAAATAAGAGTATTCACTACACACTCATTCAGAAGTACATTAGGCCTGGCTCTGTGATTTATAGTGATTCCTGGGCTGCCTACAAGACTATAAGTGATTTAGGTTAGGATAGGTTAGGTCAATTTTGAAGGTGAAATTTATGTTTTTCCTATGGTTTTTGATGTTTTAAATGAATCTGACCTTCAAAACCAGGGATGGGGAGTCGGCCAAAAACAACCGACTCCTGAGTCGGTATTTTTAAAAACTGACTCCCGACTCTTTCCTTATCATGCTGATCTACAACCTTATAAATATTGGGATGTTTGTTTCGTAGATGGTGTTTCAAGTTTGAGGCTCTAGTTGGAGCATTAGCATGTTTCCCAGTGTAAGCACTAATTTTTGCATTACACTCTTTACCATCCTTTTCTACTTGACAAATAAAAATACTTTCATCCTCATTTAGCTTAAAATATTGAAAGACTGCTGATTTTCTACTAGACCCACGACTCATTACTAATAGGGGCTAATTAAATTAATAATTAATATATTGCTAATTTTTATATGGTACCTAGTATCCTAAAATAGAAATATGAAATTCATTTGCTAAGATTTACCAGAACAATAAATCAAATGTGGAAATGTGAATCTAGAATTAGTTCAGGAAGATATTTATTTAGGGCAGAGTAGTATTCTGGTAAATTGTTGGCATATAGAAATTGAATCAGTCGGGAGTTGGTCGTTTTTACCGACTCCCGACTCCAACTCCCCTCCTCTGTTCAAAACCGTTGGAAATGACTCTTTTTCGATTGCCGGCTGGGGGGGGGGGTTATCTCAAAAACTAGTCATTTCCGGCAGTTTTGAAGGTCAGATTCGTTCAAAGCACATCAAAAACCATAGGAAAAACATAAATTTCACCTCCAAAGGGAGACGGGTGTAATACTATAAATTTACCACAAAGTTAAAGGAATGGAAACCTAACCTTAAAACATCTATCACAGATATAATTCCCAGGATACATGAGAATAATAAGTGGTACTCACAAGCACTATATATAAATAGTAGGCTTAAGACACTATGTCAGAGCATGGAAATTACACATATTGAACTGTGGAATAAATTTTACAAAAAAAGAGTTCTATAACAGAGATGGAATTCACCTTAATAGTAAAGGGACTGATTTACTATCAAAGATTGTATCATATAATTGACTAAAAACAAAAGGAATAGGCCAAATTAGTACAAATACCAATACTCTTGATAACAATAAACTAATAAAAAATATAATTAAAACTCAAAAGAAAAAGGTCAACAAAGAAAGTAAAGGAGATGCAAATAATATACCATCACAGAACAAGAACCAAACTAAATTACAAGCAAAATATTCCAAGGGTTCTTTGTCATTTTTCTATGTAAATGCAAGAAGTATCTGAGATAAAATAAATTAATTCAAGGCATACATAGTTATTGAAAATCCTGATGTTATAATTGTCACTGAAACTTGGACAAAATTCAGTACGATATCAAATAGTCCATTGATGGCTCAAAAACCCTTGACCTTGATTTTGGCTCTCTTCTTCTTCTATGGGAGGGGTGCTTTCGCAGGTATTTGCCCTTGGCCCCTCCTTCCTGTGTAAAAAAAAATTCTCTCTCTTGCAATCTCACACATTACCCCATCCATATAGCCATGACCACATCATACAGCCCAGTCATACTCCATCATCATTGTCAAACCAGTCACTCAGCTAACCCTTAACTCTTACACAAGTGCTACTACTAATGGTGTACCAATTAATCTACATCGGCAGAATCGGCCATTTTTGGGGCATAAGCATCAGCCAAATTTGGCCAATTCTCTCACCAATTCTTTGAAATTTTAAAATTTTCATTACAAAACAAAATCTATATTTATAGAAAATTGAACAGACAAAACACACTATTTATGATAATTTATACTCATTTCAAAGTGTAATTATATAAAAATACTTTACATTCACAAAAAAAGGCAAAGCTTAATAAGTTAAGTTGCCCATAAATTTACATTTTCTCTAACTAGCTAATCTCTAAATATTATAAATTATTGTAATCTCCTACTCTATATTAAGTTTTACCTTATAATTTACATATTTGACCATCTTATTATGTTGATTTTATTTTAAGCATTTTAATAATTTTATAAACAAATTATATATACATTTTTTTTATTCAAATTGACCATCAGGGCCTTAAAAATTTAATGAAAAATTTTGTTATTGTTTATATGAAAGAAAATACCTTCACCATAAGGAAAAACAAATATTTTAAACATTGGTATTCAACTTATGAAACAAATAAAATTACAAGGGGCACTCAATATATTTTGCCCCACCCTTTTTTCTTAGCTAAATAATAGGCCATGGGGCTGACGTGTCTTTTTGGCCATAAGTTTGAACTTTCTGCGCTTCACATAACTGGATTTTTTCCAGTTTGAACCTCACCTCTTTGTATAAAACTGATGGTTAACACAGTTTTGAAAATGGCATCTGACAGTGATGTGCATTGTAAACAGAGAACTGTTATTGAGTTCTTAACCACAGAGAGGGAAACAGTTGGAAATATTCACAAACATCTACAAAACATTTATGGAGATGCTGTTGTTGATTGAAGCACAGTTGGATGCTGGTCTAAACATGTGAGATCATCAGGAGAGGGAGAGCCAGCCTTGATGATGAGCTTTGATGATCAGCTATGACATCTCACACTGTGCAATAGGGTGGAGTGAAAAATACTTTTTTTCTAGTATGAAGTTCTAATAGTGATTAAAAGTTGCATTTAGTGGACGAAATATGCCTGCCAAAATATGAGTTAATTTGTTTAAAATTTTCAGCTGCCACCAGGGGGCTAAATTTAACACAATTTTGTGTAAAAAGGGAAAAAATGCTTCTATTTTAGGTTTATCAAACTATTATAAAATTTTATCTTAGAATTATCTAATAGTTTGATTAAGATTCTTAAATGATAGGAATTCGTTTTGTAAAAATACCTTTTCATATGCTTAATATCTTCAGCTGCCACAAGAGAGCTGAAGTTAACACAATTTAGAGTAACTGAGTCATGTTGAGACTACACTGAATGTTGTGGGGGAGGGTTGTGGGGGAGGGTTTTGGTGTGAAGGAATTTCTTTCTGTGAGTCATTAGAACAGTGTGTTAACACTTGTCTTCTTAGGTAGTAGGCCTAGTCGCTCAGTTGATCGGAGAGTTTTTTTATGATCGGAATATTATAAAACTTTATTTTAAAGTGATTTATATAGAGATAATATTGATTTTATTATAAAATGCTTGTTATAATGCATTATATAATTTTAGTTTATTTATATAATATTATATATACTTATAAAATATATTATATATATTAATTATATAATGTTTTGATGTTACAGGATATTTTGTGATTGTGAATTTTTCTTAAAAATATTATGGCATCAAATACTAAATATAAACATTTCACTAGAGAACATATGAAGTGTGCCATATTTGAAGTACCTTGTGAGATGAGTGATATGCAACTACCAACTTATAACTGCATTATGAAAGATTACCTGTTCACAAAACATTTAGTGAAGGAGCAGATGAATAACAAGGAGCCTTCATTTTCTGAAATAGCAGAGGCAGTTTCCAAAAAGGTAGAAAATATTTGGAAGAAGGCCTCTTTGCCAATAGTTTCACATACACGCGTTTTACAGATGATGCGAGTGTACCATGATAAATACAGGTCATTATTAAAGCCATACAAGTCACGCAAGGATCAGCCTAAGTACAAAAATCAGCTTGAAGAATTTGAAAACTCTTCAAAATGCACTTTGTTTGACATCTGCACCTGCAAATGTAAGGAGTTTAGGAGATGCTCATGTGAAAAGAGTAAGAAAGTCCCTCCAAAAGAGCAGGATTTTTTAAATGACCAACGAACACGCAGAATAATGGTGATAGGAAGCATTGACATAGCACACACAAGACGATTACAAGCAAGAGAACATCGAAAGGAAATGGAAAAAGCACGTCTGGAATCCTCACAAACAACTAGTGCTGCTATAACCAATACGTCCAACTTACAAATCGAAACAGAGACAAGTGAACTTCAACAACTATAAGAGATATCTGAAGATAATGAGGAAGATACAACCTCGACTCAATATGTAATATCAGAACAACAGATGCGTGAGCCACTGCCTTCATTAGCAATTACTTGTGATAGATTTAAAATGTCGGACAGAGCTGGGGCTGCTATTGCTTCTGCAGTATTGGCAGATCTTAAAATTGTTACTCCCGAAGACAAAGGGAATATTATAGACAGAAGTAAGCTAAGACGTGAAAGACAAAAACAGAGAAAGGAACTACAACAGATAGGAGAGCCAAAAACCATGCGGGGATTATACTTTGATGGCAGAAAGGATAAAACAATGATTCAAGTCCAGGAGAGTGATGGCTCTAACCACCAAAGAACCAAACGCAAAGAGCATATCAGCATAATATCTGAACCACACTCTCTGTACTTTGCACATGTGACACCTTCCAGTGGCAAAGCTAAATACATTTGCAAAGCGCTAGTGAATTGCTTGAAAGAAAGGAATGTTGATATAGGGAACATCGTTGCAGTTGGCTGTGATTCGACAGTGGTTAACACTGGTAGTATTGGAGGCACAATAAGATTACTGGAAGAAGCCTTTAATAAGCCATTGCAGTGGCTGATATGCCTTTTACACCTTAATGAACTTCCATTGCGCCATCTGTTTCATCACTTGGATGGTACCACTACTGGACCAAGAGCATTTTCAGGAGAAATTGGCCGAGCACTTTCAGACTGTGAAAAGCTTCCCATAGTTAACTTCAAACCCATTGAAATTCAAGAGGACATGTGTGAAGTTGATGTAGATGACATAAGTACTGACCAGAAATACCTTCTTGAAATTCACAAGGCTATATCAAGTGGAACATTCTCAAAGAGTCTTAGTCATAAGAGTCCAGGCAATATATCACATTCAAGGTGGCTCACCACAGCAAACAGGACTCTGCGGTTATATGCAAGCACAGAGAATCCTTCAGGCAATTTACAAGAATTAGCTACTTTCATTGTTAGGGTATACGCACCAATGTGGTTTCAGATAAAGCGTAAACCATTATGCCAATATGGTGCTAAAATATGTGGCATATGATTGCAAGAAGCCGGTATCTCCGTGAAGAGCTTAGGAGAGTACATGACTACTCAGTCATTCAGCGAAATGCATATTACGCAAATCAAGAAAACATTCTCATTGCAATGATAGCTGATGAAAGGGAGCATGTGCGTCAGTTGGGATTTAGGCGTATCATAAAAGCAAGGGCATGCATTCAAGAAACAGATGTTATCAGGTATTTTAAGGTGCCAGAAATAAATTTTTATGCCAAAGACTATACAGATCTCATTATGTGGCAAGATTTTCAGATAGCAGAACCACCGATAACCAAAGGAGTTTCTCTTGATGATATTGAATCATGCATCAAACATGGTACTACTCTTCATTCAGAATTATTTCAGTTTCCATGTCATACACAAGCCGTAGAGAGATGAGTCAAGCTCGTTACAGACGCTGCTGGATCAGTCTGCGGACCTACAAACAGAGACGGTTGGATTCGTGCTACATTAGAATCAAGGAAAAAACAGCCAAAATTTGACACAAAAGCAAATTACTAAATAGTCTTCAGCAAGAACCCTTTCTAGAGGGAGGTTGGTTGGGGAAAGGGTGGTAACTCCGCTAAGGCACGAAATAACGTTTCTTAACTGTCTCAATCCAGTATAAAGGAGGAGAGACATCCTAATTTATTACTGTTCCCTTTTTCAAGTAAATACAGAATCATACTTAATTGTCACTTTTAAGTTAACTTCAGCCCTCTTGTGGCAGCTGAAGATATTAAGCATATGAAAAGGCATTTTTACAAAACGAATTCCTATCATTTAAGAATCTTAATCAAACTATTAGATAATTCTAAGATAAAATTTTATAATAGTTTGATAAACCTAAAATAGTAGCATTTTTTTCATTTTTACCCAAAATTGTGTTAACTTTAGCCCCCTGGTGGCAGCTGAACATATTAAACAAATGAACTCATATTTTGGCAGGTATATATCGTCCACTAAATGCAACTTTTAATCACTATTAGAACTTCATACTAGAAAAAAAGTATTTTTCGCTCCACCCTACTGTGCAATATGCTAACAGCATCATTCAATCAAATCGGCCCATCACATACAAGGAGCTATCACTGGAGTTAGGAATTAGTGAAGGAAGTGTGAATACAATAATGCCAATCCATGGAGTGGCATCACGCAGACTCCCCACACAAGAAAAAGTTAAAAATGGCTCCCACTGCAAGAAAGGTTATGGCCATCATCTTCTGGGACATGAAAGGGGTGATTCTGGTGGACATTATGAAGAAAGGACAAACAATCAACTCAGAGGCATATATTGCTATCCTACAGAGACATAAAGCGAGTTTGACCAGAGAAAACTGGAAGACATCCTTCTTTTGCACAATAATGCAAGACCATACAACAGTTTGCAAACAAGAGAGGCCATCACAAAAATGCGCTTGACTGTGTTACCCCACCCTCCATACAGCCTGGATCTGGCACCCTCAGACTTCCATTTGTTTGGGCTAGTGAAGGATGCTACTCATGGAAGAAAGTTCAGTGACAATGAGGCTGTTGAGGAAGATAAGAGGTGGCTCCAGCAGAACCCAGTGGACTTTTACCAGCAAGGAATAAAGGCCCTTGTTTCAAGGTGGAGGAAAGCTGTAGAAAAGGATGGAGACTGTGTAGAAAAATAAAAACTTGTGAAAAAGGTACGTAACTACTTGTGTACAAAATTTATGGAACTTACAAGAAACTTGGAAAGAAAAAAAAAGGTGGGGGCAAAATATATTGTGGCCCTCATAATTTATCATTTTATTGAGTAATAAAACATTTTATCATCATTTTAGCTACAGTATACGAGTAACAAATTCTGGTGCTGTATATTGTGGAATGAGCTAAGGAAAAGCATTTACAGAAATTTGAAATGTAAAAATATGAAAATTGAAGGTTTTCACATTAGATTAGTAAAATTTATGAGGGGAGTTGGTATTTTAAAATACAGCAATACCCTGATTAACGCAGTTAATTTATCCGCAGAAAGTACTGTGTTATGTGAATCAGCATTGATTGGGGAATGTAATCAATGTGAAATAAAGTGTTTTGTTCTCAGATGTCAATGATAAATAAAAATCTGAAAAAACAGTCTTTTTGTGTGAAAATGAACTAGTTTTAATTGTGAAACAACTGCAAACAATTTAGTTACGAATATGTTTAATTTTTAGCTAAAAGTGTGCTCATTATTATGTTCTTTTTTAATCTGTCAAACCATCTGCGAGACCACGACTAGCAACAGTAAAAATTTCTTCATACATTAGCACTTTCAAATGAATTGTCATTTCACAACGCAGAATTTTTTTTATTACAATCTTCAAACCAAACAGATAAAAGCTGTTCCCTATTTAACATTGTATACTATATGTTCAATTTTAGTTAAAAATTAACCCCTTTAATTTTGGATAAAATCTTTATATGTTCTACATTTTTTAAAATCGTGCTTATTTTTAAAATTAACTTTGTTCCATTCAACGTTAAAAAATGCATTTATTTTTTAAAATTTTATTTAAAAAGTAAATAATAAAGTGCAGAGATTTTTTTTTTTAAATGTTTGCTACAAAAATGTGCAAGAGTGAATCTGAAGCATCGCTGTTCAGGAAATGGTGTCAAGGTTTTATCAGTGTTATGGCAAATCAGCATTGAACAAATCCGTGTTAGTGGGGTATGCCAGTAGTCAAAGAATCAGCATCGGTATCAGCATTTTTACATTGAATCAGCATTGGCTAAATTTTGGAATCAGTACATCACTAGCTTATGGAAAAACTACTAGGGGCACTCAATATATTTTGTCCCACCCTTTTTTCTTAGGTAAATAATAGGCCATGGGGCTGAAATGTCTTTTGGGCTATAAGTTTGAACTTTCTGCGCTTCACAAACAGATTTTTCCAGTTTGGACCTCTCCTAATTGTATAAAACTGCTTTTAAATGGCCTTGTATAAAACTAATGGTTAATGCAGTTTCAAAAATGGCATCTGACAGTGATGTGCATCGTAAACAGAGAGCTGTTATCAAGTTCTTAACTGCAGAGAAGGAAACAGTTTGAAATATTCATGAACATCTACAAAACATTTATGGAGATGCTGTTGTTGATCAAAGCAAAGTTGGACAATGGTCTAAACGTGAGATATCATTGTAGAGAGGGAGAGCCAACCTCAATGATGAGCCATGCAGCAGTTGCCTGGCATCAGTTTTGACATCTCACACTGTGCAACATGCTAACAGCATCATTTGATCAAATCAGCATGTCACATACAAGGAGCTATCACTGGAGCTAGAAATTAGTGAAGGAAGTGTGAATACGATAATTTAGCAACTGGGACACTCAAAAGTGTGTTCACAGTTTGTTCCTTGCGAACTGACTGAAGATCACAAAGCCCAAAGAAAAGAAATTGCTTCCGAGACATTGGTTCGATATGAGACAGAAGGGGATGACTTCCTTTCACAAATTGTGATTGAAGATGAGACTTAGGTACACCACTTTGAACCTGAAATAAAATGCCAATCCATGGAGTGGCATCACGCAGACTCCCCACGCAAGAAAAAATTAAAAATGGCTCTCTGCAGGAAAGGTTATGCCTACCATCTTCTGGGACATGAAAAGGGTGATTCTGGTGAACATTATGAAGAAAGGACAAACAATCAACTCAGAGGCATATATTGCTACCCTATAGAGACTCCAGAGATGTATAAAGCGAGTTTGACTGGAGAGAAAACTGGAAGATGTCCTTCTTTTGCACGATAATGCAAGACCACACAACAGTTTGCAAACAAGAGAGACCATCACAAAAATGTGCTTGACTGTGTTACCCCACCCTCCATACAGCCCAGATCTGGCATCTTCAGACTTCCATTTGTTTGGCCAATGAAGGATGCTATTCATGGAAGAAAGTTTCAGAGTGATGATGAGGTTGTTGAGGAGGTTAAGAGGTGGCTCCAGAGGAACCCATTGGACTTTTACCAACAAGGAATAAAGGCCCTTGTTTCAAGGTGGAGGAAAGCTGTAGAAAAGAATGGAGACTATGTGGAAAAATAAAAACTTGTAAAAAAGGTATGTAACTACTTGTTTACCCAATTCTGGAACTTACAAGGAAACTTGGAAAGAAAAAAAAAAGGTGGGGCAAAATATATTGAGTGACCCTTGTATATATGCTTACAATATGGTATTATATGTGATACCTTTATTTCTTAATTAAATACAAATTATTAATTCACTGAATTAAATTTCCACAAAATTGCCTCAGGATTGGCGACAGCCTATTGGGAATGAAAATAATTGTCATATATAGGACCCAATATGTAGGCTTGAGCCTGCATAACGAGAAAAACAACTTATTTCATATAAAAATTTTCCATTGCTGACTCATGAAAATTACTTTGAGAGAAGAGTTGAAGAACTTTGTAAAATTAGTGAATTCCTAAGAGGCAGATTTATATTTTTTGGCACTCAGAGCTGCTTATGTTAGGCAATGCTTTTAAGTAAGGAAGGTGTACTTAATCTTCCTATAAGTTCTGAGTGAATAACAAGTAATATAAGGTTGTAACATATATTCTGCTTGATTTTTTGGTTCATTCAGAACAAAAATTAAATGACTTTTAAGGACAAATTTGCTTGAATTTTTAGTTTATTCACAACAAAAATTAAATGACAATGACAAATTAATCATCAATATAATTCCCTTCTTTTTCTATAACCTCCTCCCACCTGTAGAGTTTTTTATGCCACATTCAAAGAAATCCCTTGGTTTCAAATTAAAAAAAACCAATCACTTCGTTTTTGATAGCTTCCCTGGATTGTAACTTTTGTCCATCTAGGTGGTGTTGCAGACTTCTGAATAAATGGTAGTCTGAAGGTGTGATGTCCAGAGAATAAGGTGGATGAGGCATTTTTTCCCAACCAAATGTCTCCAATTGGGCAGTGGTGATTGAGCAGTGTGAGGGTGTGCATTATCCTAGTAGAATAGAATACCTCTGCGATTAATTAAAGCAGGACATTTTTCTTGTAATGCCATCTTCAATCGTTGGAGTTGTTGGCAGTAAACTTCAGCTGTGATTGTTTGGTTATCTGGCAGAAGCTCAAAATGAATAATTCCTTGCATATCCCACCAAACGCATAGCAAAATTTTCTTTGGATGGGGTCCATTCCTTGGCTGAGTTTCAGGCTTTTTTTCACAGCTAAGCCACTGATGTTGATGCTTAATATTGTTATAGATGTGGGGGATTTGTAGTATCTCCATGTGTTTTTTGGATCAGCCTTTCCATCTCAACCAGATACTTTCATTTTAGGGATATTTTTATGGTTAATGATAATTAGGTATGGTAGGGTAAGTGTTATTATTGTTATTATTATTATTTTATTAATTGTCTTTATTTAAATACCAGTATGTATTAGATTAGGCAAAAGATGTAGGGTTAGATAGGTAATTACTAAGTACTTTGTATTTTGGGATTTCAACAGGTTTTAAAGGTTTTTGTGTACAGTCAACCCTCGTTATAGTGGACTAATAGGGGGGAAAAGGTGTCCGTTATAGCCGATTGTCCGATATAACCGACGGTACTGGTAACCTACGGTATACGTATACGATACGGTAATGGATATACTATATACAGTACTGTGCACTGTCTGCTGAACACGATACATGATAAATGATACAGAAAACAATGAAATACAGTATAATAAAAATATAAAAGTTAGCTTGTCCTTGGCCTTACAAATGTCGGAAACAGTTTGCTTTTTCACGCCATACTCCACGCACACCTTGGCCACCGAAGCACCCGCCTCTAACTTCTTGATTAATTCCAGCTTCTGGGTCACCGACAGGGTCACACGCTTCTTCTTTTCTTGGTTAACATCGCCAGTGGTGTGTCCGGTTTATCCGATATCCACTCTAACGGGGTCCGTTATAGCGAGGGTTGACTGTATTGACCAAATAGTTAATTTATTATAAAGAAAGATCGATAGACAAACGAGTAGTGGTGGGAAGGAAAGATTTTTCAGAGGCCAAAGTAAAGCTCTATTATGGAAAGATCTAATATTTACTCTGAGCTTCGATACCCTATGACTATGTTGGGCTAAAAAAAATAATAATCTTGGGGACAGGATCCCTTCTCCCCATTATCTGCCAGAATGTCTACTTGGCCATGATCCCTCTCTCTCTCTGATTTAATAGGGGAATAAAAGCCTATTGTTCCCCCTATCCTGGAATGAAGATAATTAAAATGTAGTTTATGTCCATTAAGTATGAACTTAAGAAATTAAAGAAAATGTAAACATAAAAGTGTATTATAGTAATCAGCAAAATTATTATTTCCTGAACCCAGCAATAGTAGTTACAAGAATTAAGAAATTATTTTAATTATAATTGAGAGATATAAAACCAAACCCAAGAAGAAACTGAATTCGTCTATTTTCAACCAGCTATTATCCATCGAGAGAAAAATATTGATAAAACAACTAAAATGAATGTAAACTGAATATAAACCAACTGTACTGTAAGTTATGCACTATCCACCTTGAAATTAAGAGAACATCAGTTATGTTAATTTGAAAATACCTTAAGATTGTAGCTCCACTAATCTTAGGAGTTGAAGAGTGATTAAAAACATTTATTTATAAAGGAAAAAAAAAAGATAAATTAAAGAAATTAGAATTGAAAGAGGCAAATCTTAAATTTGAAAAAAAAAGTTGGTAATTACTTTGGTTTTATAATATAAAGTACTTGTTTGTTAAAAACATTTTTGCAAATGGGTTTAAGGTTTTTTATTATCTATAGTTTTCTAGTGATCTACAGATCTACGGAAGCTAAGGCTAACAAAGACCTAAGATCCACTCTAAGGTTAGCCCGAGAGAAGGAAAGAGTAGGGGGTTAAGAGAAGAGAATAGAGGTTAATTAAGTAGCAACACTTATCACTCATGGGTTAACATTCATTCCGAAAAAGAGAAAGAAAGGCTCACCACCATCATCAGAAGTCAGAAAAATAGTCGGAGAGAATAGGAAAAGGGTGAAAGATGAAAAGAAGTAAAATAAGAACGCTTACAAACCATGCAAACACAGTCTTAACTCACTATCATACCATGCAAACTACAGACATGCAAGTAAGGAGAGGATAAGGAAAAAAAAAAAAAAAGTAGGTAAAGTAAAAAAAAAGTGGGTTAGTTTATGCTACGAGCTACATCTACAATCAGGTCAGTTTTTTTTTTTTTTTTTTTTTTCTGGCATATCACTGTCATGTCACAAGTTGGCATTATTGTCAACAGACTCATCCTCAATCACCACCCCAAGAGCTCCTGTTGCTAATTGTTTTATTATATTAAACAACGTTAATAATTTTAATGAACGAGGGTGAAAGTGTGAGAGTCAGAGGGGGGTGAAAAGTGAGAGAGTCAGAGGGGGGTGAAAAGTGAGAGAGTCAGAGGGGGTGAAAAGTGAGAGAGTCAGAGGGGGTGAAAAGTGAGAGAGTCAGAGGGGGGTGAAAAGTGAGAGAGTCAGAGGGGGGTGAAAAGTGAGAGAGTCAGAGGGGGGTGAAAAGTGAGAGAGTCAGAGGGGGGTGAAAAGTGAGAGAGTCAGAGGGGGGTGAAAAGTGAGAGAGTCAGAGGGGGGTGAAAAGTGAGAGTCAGAGGGGGGTGAAAAGTGAGAGAGTCAGAGGGGGGTGAAAAGTGAGAGTCAGAGGGGGGTGAAAAGTGAGAGAGTCAGAGGGGGGTGAAAAGTGAGAGTCAGAGGGGGGTGAAAAGTGAGAGAGTCAGAGGGGGGTGAAAAGTGAGAGAGTCAGAGGGGGGTGAAAAGTGAGAGTCAGGGGGGGGGTGAAAAGTGAGAGTCAGAGGGGGGTGAAAAGTGAGAGAGTCAGAGGGGGTGAAAAGTGAGAGAGTCAGAGGGGGGTGAAAAGTGAGAGAGTCAGAGGGGGGTGAAAAGTGAGAGAGTCAGAGGGGGGTGAAAAGTGAGAGAGTCAGAGGGGGGTGAAAAGTGAGAGTCAGAGGGGGGTGAAAAGTGAGAGAGTCAGAGGGGGGTGAAAAGTGAGAGTCAGAGGGGGGTGAAAAGTGAGTGTCAGAGGGGGGTGAAAAGTGAGAGAGTCAGAGGGGGGTGAAAAGTGAGTGTCAGAGGGGGGTGAAAAGTGAGAGAGTCAGAGGGGGGTGAAAAGTGAGAGAGTCAGAGGGGGGTGAAAAGTGAGAGTCAGAGGGGGGTGAAAAGTGAGAGAGTCAGAGGGGGGTGAAAAGTGAGAGAGTCAGAGGGGGGTGAAAAGTGAGAGAGTCAGAGGGGGGTGAAAAGTGAGAGAGTCAGAGGGGGGTGAAAAAGTGAGTCAGAGGGGGGTGAAAAGTGAGAGTCAGAGGGGGTGAAAAGTGAGAGAGTCAGAGGGGGGTGAAAAGTGAGAGAGTCAGAGGGGGGTGAAAAGTGAGAGAGTCAGAGGGGGGTGAAAAGTGAGTCAGAGGGGGGTGAAAAGTGAGAGAGTCAGAGGGGGGTGAAAAGTGAGAGTCAGAGGGGGGTGAAAAGTGAGAGTCAGAGGGGGGTGAAAAGTGAGAGAGTCAGAGGGGGTGAAAAGTGAGTCAGAGGGGGTGAAAAGTGAGAGAGTCAGAGGGGGGTGAAAAGTGAGAGTCAGAGGGGGGTGAAAAGTGAGTGTCAGAGGGGGGTGAAAAGTGAGAGTCAGAGGGGGTGAAAAGTGAGAGTCAGAGGGGGGTGAAAAGTGAGAGAGTCAGAGGGGGGTGAAAAGTGAGAGAGTCAGAGGGGGGTGAAAAGTGAGAGTCAGAGGGGGGTGAAAAGTGAGAGAGTCAGAGGGGGTAAAAGTGAGTCAGAGGGGGGTGAAAAGTGAGAGTCAGAGGGGGGTGAAAAGTGAGTCAGAGGGGGGTGAAAGTGTGTCAGAGGGGGGGAAGTGTGAAAGTCAGGGGGGGAAGTGTGAAAGTCAGAGGGGGGGAAGTGTGAGTCAGAGGGGGGGAAGTGTGAGTCAGAAGGGGGGAAGTGTGAGTCAGAGGGGGGGAAAGTGTGAGTCAGAGGGGGGGAAGTGTGAGTCAGAGGGGGAAAAAGTGAGTCAGAGGGGGGAAAAGTGAGTCAGAGGGGGGAAAAGTGAGTCAGAGGGGGGGAAAGTGAGTCAGAGGGGGGAAAAGTGAGTCAGAGGGGGGAAAAGTGTCAGAGGGGGGAAAAGTGTCAGAGGGGGGGGAGTGTGAGTCAGAGGGGGGGGGTGGAGTCAGAGGGGGGTGAGAGTCAGAGGGGGGGAAGTGGTCAGAGGGGGTGTGAGAGTCAGAGGAGGGGAAGTGTGAGTCAGAGGGGGGGAAGTGTGAGTCAAGGGGGAAGTGAGTCAGAGGGGGGGGAGTGTGAGTCAGAGGGGGGGTGTGTGAGTCAGAGGGGGGGTGTGTGAGTCAGAGAAGGGGGAGAGAGTCAGAGGGGGAGGAAAGTGTGAGTCAGAGGGGGGGCGAGTCAGAGGGGGGGAGTGAGTCAGAGGGGGGGAGTGAGTCAGAGGGGGGGTGAGTCAGAGGGGGGGAGTGAGTCAGAGGGGGCGAGTGAGAGAGTCAGAGGGGGCGAGTGAGAGTCAGAGGGGGCGAGTGAGAGTCAGAGGGGGGGAGTGAGAGTCAGAGGGGGGGAGTGAGAGAGTCAGAGGGGGGGAGTGAGAGAGTCAGAGGGCGGGAGTGAGAGAGTCAGAGGGCGGGAGTGAGAGAGTCAGAGGGCGGGAGTGAGAGAGTCAGAGGGCGGGAGTGAGAGAGTCAGAGGGCGGGAGTGAGAGAGTCAGAGGGCGGGAGTGAGAGAGTCAGAGGGGGGGGAGTGAGAGAGTCAGAGGGGGGGGGGGAGTGAGAGAGTCAGAGGGGGGGAGTGAGTCAGAGGGGGGGTGAGTCAGAGGGGGGAGTGAGTCAGAGGGGGGGAGTGAGTCAGGGGGGGGAGTGAGTCAGAGGTGGGAGGAAGGAAGTGAGAGAATCAGATAAGGGAGGAAGGAAGTGAGAGAATCAGAGGGGGGAAGTGAGAGAATCAGAGGGGGGAAGTGAGAGAATCAGAGGGGGGGAAGTGAGAGAATCAGAGGGGGTGGGAGTGAGAGAGAATCAGGGGGGGGGAGTGAGAGAGTCAGATGGGGGGAGTGAGAGAGTCAGATGGGGGAGTGAGAGAGTCAGATGGGGGGGAGTGAGAGAGTCAGATGGGGGGGAGTGAGAGAGTCAGATGGGGGGGAGTGAGAGAGTCAGATGGGGGGGAGTGAGAGAGTCAGATGGGGGGGAGTGAGAGTCAGATGGGGGGGAGTGAGAGTCAGATGGGGGGAATGAGAGAGTCAGATGGGGGGGAGTGAGAGAGTCAGATGGGGGGGAGTGAGAGAGTCAGATGGGGGGAGTGAGAGAGTCAGATGGGGGGGAGTGAGAGAGTCAGATGGGGGGGAGTGAGAGAGTCAGATGGGGGGGAGTGAGAGAGTCAGATGGGGGGGAGTGAGAGAGTCAGATGGGGGGGAGTGAGAGAGTCAGATGGGGGGGAGTGAGAGAGTCAGATGGGGGGGAGTGAGAGAGTCAGATGGGGGGGAGTGAGAGAGTCAGATGGGGGGAGTGAGAGAGTCAGATGGGGGGGAGTGAGAGAGTCAGATGGGGGGGAGTGAGAGAGTCAGATGGGGGGGAGTGAGAGAGTCAGATGGGGGGGAGTGAGAGAGTCAGATGGGAGGGAGTGAGAGTCAGATGGGGGGGAGTGAGAGAGTCAGATGGGGGGGAGTGAGTCAGATGGGGGGGAGTGAGTGAGTCAGATGGGGGGGAGTGAGAGAGTCAGATGGGGGGGAGTGAGAGAGTCAGATGGGGGGGAGTGAGAGAGTCAGATGGGGGGGAGTGAGAGAGTCAGATGGGGGGGAGTGAGAGAGTCAGATGGGGGGAGTGAGAGAGTCAGATGGGGGGGAGTGAGAGAGTCAGATGGGGGGAGGGGGGAGTGAGAGAGTCAGATGGGGGGGAGTGAGAGAGTCAGATGGGGGGGAGTGAGAGAGAGTCAGATGGGGGGAGTGAGAGAGTCAGATGGGGGGGAGTGAGAGAGTCAGATGGGGGGGAGGAGAGTCAGATGGGGGGGAGTGAGAGAGTCAGATGGGGGGGAGTGAGAGAGTCAGATGGGGGGAGTGAGAGAGTCAGATGGGGGGGGAGTGAGAGAGTCAGATGGGGGGGAGTGAGAGAGTCAGATGGGGGGGAGTGAGAGAGTCAGATGGGGGGGAGTGAGAGTCAGATGGGGGGGGAGTGAGAGTCAGATGGGGGAGTGAGAGTCAGATGGGGGGGAGTGAGAGAGTCAGATGGGGGGGAGTGAGAGAGTCAGATGGGGGGAGTGAGAGAGTCAGATGGGGGGGAGTGAGAGAGTCAGATGGGGGGGAGTGAGAGAGTCAGATGGGGGGAGTGAGAGTGTCAGATGGGGGGGAGTGAGAGTCAGATGGGGGGGAGTGAGAGAGTCAGATGGGGGGGGAGTGAGAGAGTCAGATGGGGGGGAGTGAGAGTCAGATGGGGGGAGAGTGAGTCAGATGGGGGGAGTGAGAGAGTCAGATGGGGGGGAGTGAGAGAGTCAGATGGGGGGGAGTGAGAGAGTCAGATGGGGGGGAGTGAGAGAGTCAGATGGGGGGGAGTGAGAGAGTCAGATGGGGGGAGTGAGAGAGTCAGTGGGGGGGAGTGAGAGAGTCAGTGGGGGGGAGTGAGAGTCAGGTGGGGGGGAGTGAGAGAGTCAGGTGGGGGGGAGTGAGAGTCAGGGGGGGAGTGAGAGTCAGGTGGGGGGGAGTGAGAGAGTCAGGTGGGGGGGAGTGAGAGAGTCAGGTGGGGGGGAGTGAGAGAGTCAGGTGGGGGGGAGTGAGAGAGTCAGGTGGGGGGGAGTGAGAGTCAGGTGGGGGGGGAGTGAGAGAGTCAGGTGGGGGGGGAGTGAGAGAGTCAGGTGGGGGGGAGTGAGAGAGTCAGGTGGGGGGGAGTGAGAGAGTCAGAGGGGGGGAAGTGAGAGAGTCAGGGGGGGGGAGTGAGAGTCAGAGGGGGGAAAGTGAGTCAGAGGGGGGAAAGTGAGTCAGAGGGGGGAAAGTGAGTCAGAGGGGGGGAAAGTGAGTCAGAGGGGGGGAAAGTGAGTCAGAGGGGGGGAAAGTGAGTCAGAGGGGGGAAAGTGAGTCAGAGGGGGGGAAAGTGAGTCAGAGGGGGGGAAAGTGAGTCAGAGGGGGGGAAAGTGAGTCAGAGGTGGGGGAAAGTGAGTCAGAGGTGGGGGAAAGTGAGTCAGAGGTGGGGGAAAGTGAGTCAGAGGTGGGGGAAAGTGAGTCAGAGGTGGGGGAAAGTGTCAGAGGTGGGGGAAAGTGAGTCAGAGGTCGGGGAAAGTGTCAGAGGGGGGGGAAAGTGTCAGAGGGGGGGGAAAGTGAGTCAGGGGGGAAGTGAGTCCGGGGGGGAAGTGAGTCAGAGGGGGGAAAGGGAGTGAGTCAGAGGGGGGAAAGTGAGTGTCAGAGGGGGGAAAGGGAGTCAGAGGGGGGAAAGGGAGTCAGAGGGGGAAGTGAGAGAGTCAGAGGGGGAAGTGAGAGAGTCAGAGGGGGGAAGTGAGTCAGAGGGGGGGGAGAGTCAGAGGGGGGAAGTGAGTCGGGGGAGAAGTGAGTCGGGGGGGGGGGGGGTGAGTCGGGGGGGGGGAAGTGAGTCAGGGGGGGGGAAGTGAGTCAGGGGGGGGGAAGTGAGTCGGGGGGGGGAGTGAGTCAGGGGGGGAAGTGAGTCTGGGGGGGGGGAAGTGAGTCAGAGGGGGGGGGGAAGTGAGTCAGAGGGGGGGGGAAGTGAGTCAGGGGGGGAGTGAGTGAGGGGGGGGGAGTGAGTGAGGGGGGGGGGGAGTGAGTGAGGGGGGGGAGTGAGTGAGGGGGGGTCAGATGGGGGGGAAAGTGTGAGAGTCAGAGGGGGGGGCTATGTTGGTGCCTCTGGTGTTGCTTTGGTTGTGCAGGTACCAACTAGTGTCTTTGAAGTCTCCTCCTAAGATAACATTAGTGAGAGAGGCCAGATTGTGTAACTGTGGATTGTAATTGGCTGGCACCTGAGGTGAACTATCTGGTGGGATGTAAATGTTGATTAGTGTGGTGTTGTGTTTTGCGCGTGTTTTAATGTTAACTGCCTGTATTTCTATTGTGTTATCTGCTTGGATTGTGTTTGTAATGTTTTGGGTAGCATCAGTGTAGCTAATGCTTTTACGTATGTAAGTGATGAGTCCACCCCCATTACCCCCAGTACGATCTTGACAGATTGCCGTGAAGTCAGGGATGGTGGGTGTTTTGTGTGTGCATTTTAGTTTTGTTTCTTGTATAAGTGCTATGTGAATGTTTTGTTTGTGTACAAATTCCCTAAGCTGCATGATTTTGTTTGTGAGGCCATCTACGTTGTACTGTAATATGTTAATATTATACTTCTGTATGTGTCTCATGGTGCTATTGTGTCTATGTCTTTGTGTATGGTGACGTGTGTAAGTTGTAGTGGGGCCTGGATTAGTCTTAATGTTGCCAGAGAGTAAGAGTAGTTCGGGGAGCACGCAATTGCTCCCTGTAATTGAAAAAATAGCACGCTGAGAATAGGTCCAGCCCTGGGAGCCGATGATTATAGATAGAGGAATTTTGTGAAAAATTGAAGCAGTATCAGGTAATAATAATAATTTAATAATACTTATTGAACATATGTACAATTATTACAAAACCATATAAAAATAATACAGGGTGTCCATAAATGTTTACCCTGAAAACAGTATGCTCTAATGTTTTAATAACGAATCTTACATCCGTTTTCTTTTTACAGGTGATCTCGTACACGCATAGAATTTCTGTGCTGGTGTTTCATCTACCGCATTCACCGCTAGGAGCGCTGTAGTAGCTGTTCAGTTAAGATGGCGTCTGTGACAGAGAAAGCACAATGTGTTGTGTGGCTTGCAGAAACAAAATCTCCTGTCAGTGTTCAGCGAAGGTTCAGAACAAAGTATGGAAAGAATCCACCTGATGTGAAGTTAATTAAGTCATGGATGAAAAAATTCTTGGAAACTGGAAACGTGGAAAAGGGAAAGAGCAGTGGTAGACCATCAGTTTCCATCAGTTAACCCACAAATGTTGGAAAATGTGTGGCGTGAGTGTGAATACTGTTTAGACATTCTATGTGCCACTAGGGGTGCATATGTGGAAGCTTATTAAGTTCATTAACTATGTATCAAAACTTTGTATGTTTATCTACTTATGATTAAACCTGTGTTTGCATACGAGTGTTTACTTAAAAGTTATAGCATACTTTAATCAGGGTAATCATTTATGGACACCCTGTATATCTTGATGTTGACAAAATAACCTTGTACTAGAATATCATTTGAAAAATCCAATGAAATAAAAGGCTGAATTTTAATTAGTTTTTAACAAAAAAATAATATATCTACAAACCCTTCTAAATTCTAATTTACATACATACTTTCAGATCCATGATTTCCTAACAAATATGCAATCAAACTACTATCAGGATAAGAAAACATCATTGGAAAACGAAGGTTTGGCTGTTTGCGACTTCTCAGAAAATTATTCAGCTATTCTCCAAGATGAAGTTCAGTTGTTCCATTGGAACAACCAAATGACTACTATTCATCCATTCATTCTATATTTCAAGGCCCAAGGAAATCTAAAGAACTTAAATTTTGTAATTATTTCAGAATGTAATGACCACAATGTTGTCACGGTTCATCTTTTTCAATGCCACCTATGTAAATTTCTAGAAGAAAAAATTCCATTCATAAATTTTTTTTTTTATTTTTCGAACGGATGTGCTGCCCAATACAAAAATTGTAAAAATTTCCTTAAACTCTATTACCATAAAAAGGATTTTAATTTGGAGGCGCATTGGAATTTTTTCACAACAAGTCATGGAAAAGGACCATGCGATGGATTGGGGGGCACTATTAAAAGATTAGCTGCAAAAGCAAGTCTCCAAAGACCATATGATAACCAAATAATAACACCCCAAAATTTGTTTGAATTTGCTAACTGTAACATTAAAAACATAAATTTTAAATTTTTAACAATTGAAGACCATCAAAACGAAGAAGAATTTTTAAAAGACTGAAATTCAAAAGCCAAAACCGTTTCCAGAACTCTAAAATTGCACCATGTGAAACCTGTTTCACTTTCATCAATTACTGTTA
The DNA here is from genome assembly GCA_023014485.1 of Bathynomus jamesi. Classification (NCBI taxonomy): domain Eukaryota; kingdom Metazoa; phylum Arthropoda; class Malacostraca; order Isopoda; family Cirolanidae; genus Bathynomus; species Bathynomus jamesi. The sequence continues at coordinate 7,237 of JAJOZX010012400.1, read as the reverse complement.
AAAGATATTTGGAATCTAATGAGTCAACAATCGTAAAAATAACTGAGGAAGAGGAAATGATAGAAGAAAATGATATAAATGGTTTTGTTGCTATAGATTATGATGACCACTGGTGGTTATCATATGTTTTGGAAAAATCAACAGAATCCAGAGGTGAAGGTGTCATTCTTACACCATCATGGTCCCAATCTTTCATTTTTCTATCTCCAACATCCAGATATTTTGACAATAAGATTTTGAAGCATCATCAGAAAAGTCGATGTAATGACGAGAAATGGGAGTGTGTACAATTTAGTAAAAGAAGACATACCAAGTCTCTAAATCTCAAAGAATTACTTCAGAAAAAGATAACCTAAAATACCTATTTAAATTTAGAATTTTCAAATTAACAACCATCTAACCCATGCTATATACCAATAATTTAATGTAATCACTAGCAATTCGCTTTCATAGTTTCTCTATTTAATTTCAGATTTAGTCAATAATTTTTCTTTATGTAACAAACTTTAATTATTTTTACAGATTAACAACAACTAAAGGGGATCACAAAATTTTACAAGAAGGCAAGATCTCTTTTCAACTGGGCTGATGAAAATATTAAATTCAATTCAAATAACTTCAAACATGTTATTCTTCTAGAATAAATGCTAAAATTACTAGAAAGTACCACACTCAAAACAAATTAATTAGTTTTTATATATGTTTGGAAAATTTTAGAAAAAATCTCCCCTACATAGACAAAAATAGGTACACTTATAGCCATTGGTGCCAAATTTAAAGCTCCAAATTAGTTATTTTATTTGTCATAATGCTGTATATACTTTCAAAAATAGTTACTCCACATCATTTTTCATAGGAATAGCAATGATTTTTCATTTTCTGTCATTTTTTTTTTTAATTTGTCACACTGAAAGTGCTATATTTTCTCAAGTATTTGCCAGAGAATAATGAAATTTTTACACAATGTTGTGCTTGGATAGAGGTACCTTGGGACAAAAAATTTAAAAAAAATTGGAGAATATATTTTTCTTTTATTCAAGTTCAAATATTTCCAACTTCTATAACTTTTTTATGACTCATTTAGGAGATATATTTCAAGATAGACAAAAGATTCTACTCATTTCAGGCTTTAAAATTACACAAATATGAAGTAAATCAGTCCAGTAGAAGCCGAGATATGGCAATTTAGATATATTAAATTTTGAAAAAATATGGTCAAAAGGTCAACTTTCCTGACCTCATATCTCAGCACCCTGAGGTCACAGAGGTGTGAAATTTTGGGTATCTACATTTCTCATAAGGGTCCTTAAGTGTACTAAGTATAAACAAAATCAGAGACGGTTGACATTTTTGGTGTCTGATTTGACATGGAATGACCCCTTAATTTTTCAGGAATAGGTATTCCTGGGCTTACAATTCTTGTCATCAATAAGCATTCATCTTTATACACATTTCACATATTCTGTTCATCCATTTGTTCATCCTCTATCTTTCTAAGGACTTTGTCTACTCTTCTCCTATACTCTGTTGTTGTCACTTCATTCAAACTCTCACTCACTCACTCACTCACTCACTCACTCACTCACTCACTCACTCACTCTCTCTCTCTCTCTCTCTCTAGGGTGTGTGTAGTTTTAGGAGACTTCAACTGTCGCGGCATAAAGTGGGAAAACAGGACTGCCGATGCTGAAGGGAGGAGGCTAGTTGACTTTGCTGATGAGAACTTCCTCACTCAGTGGGTCAACGAGCCTACATGAGGCGAAAGCGTTCTAGACTTAGTGTTCACGACTGAAGACAACCTCGTCACTGGCCTCACCGTTGACGAATCGTTGGGCGGGAGTGATCACAGTCTTATTAGGTTCCGTGTGTGCGTCCCTCGGGTGAAGCGTAGTAACTCGAGAGGCAGTAAGCTCGATCTCCGGCGGGCGAACTTTGTTAGCCTCAGGGATAGCGTAGGAGATATGGGGTTAGAGGTCGGCGGCGATGTTGAGGGAGTGTGGAGTGCATTCCGGGACGAGTTTATGGTGCTGCAGTCTGCTGCCATACCCTCAAAACTGGTCACCCCTGCTTCAACACAGCCTAAGTGGTTCAATCGTGACATTGCTTTGGCTATCCAAAATAGGAAAGTAGCGTATAGGAGGGCGAAGGCCAATCGTTCCCATGAGAACACTTTAGCGTATGTCCGCCTGTGTAGGGAAGTGAAGGCGAAGGTTAGGCTAGCGAAACGTAACGAAGAACTACGGGTGGCAAGCCTCTGCAAGGAGAACCCTAAGGAGTTCTTCAGTTATGTTAATAGTAGAAAGCCCATTAGAAGCATGATAGGTCCGTTAAAGGACGGAAGCGGCGTTCTGCGGACCTCGGACGCGGACATTGCCAATGTGCTTAATGAGTACTTTGCGGGAGTGTTCACCAGGGAGGACACCCGCATCATCCCCGAGCCAGGTGTGAGGCACGAAGGTGCTGGCCTGGATAATGTTCGATGTACCGCGACAGTCGTTGCCGATAGAATAGACAAAACTGAGCGCATTTAAGGCTCCTGGGCCAGACCAGTTTCTCCCCAGAGTGTTGCGGGAGGTGCGCGACCAGGTGGCTCCCCACCTGGCTACAGTCTTCAACAAATCGTTGGAGACGGGCCAGGTGCCTGGTGACTGGAGGGAAGCCAACGTGACCCCTATCTTTAAGAAAGGGGATCACGAAAGTCCAGGGAACTATCGTCCCATTAGTCTCACTTCAGTTGTAGGTAAATATTAGAGGGGATAATAGCGGATAGGATCGTTGACCATTTGGATTCCCACAAGCTGCTTGGGGACTCCCAACATGGGTTTAGACGGCATAGGTCGTGTCTCACCAACTTGCTCGAGTTTTTCCACATCATGTTGGGTGAGTACGATAAGAGTAGGGCGATTGATATACTTTATCTCGACTTTCAGAAAGCCTTTGATAAGGTACCTCACCGCCGGCTAATGGCGAAAGTGCGCGCGCTGGGTATCGGTGGGGAAATAGGTAGGTGGCTTGAAAACTGGCTGAAGAATAGGCGGCAGAGGGTTGTAATTAAAGGTGCTAGTTCGGGTTGGGCCTCGGTCACTAGTGGGGTTCCTCAGGGTTCCGTTTTGGGGCCGCTGTTGTTTATCATTTACATAAATGATATCGACGGTGGCATCGTCAGTCGGATCGCCAATTCGCTGATGACACCAAGCTTGGGGCCAATGTTGGGACGCCCGAAGCGATCGAGGAACTGCGTGCGGACCTAGGTAGGATAGGAGAGTGGTCCGAAAAATGGCAAATGCCGTTTAACTTGGGTAAATGCAAAGTGATGCACATTGGCTACGCCAATCCCAAGTCGGACTACTCGATGTTGGGTAGTAATATCGAGGTGACTGATTTAGAAAAGGACTTGGGTGTGCTAATTAGCAGCGACCTTAAGTTTATGAAACAGTGCGTAGAGGTGGAAAAGAAAGCCCAGAAACTATTGGGTTATATCAGGAGGCAATTTCAGTTTCGGAACAAGGAGATTGTGCTCTCACTGTACAATTCCCTTGTTCGGCCGCACCTGGAGTATGCTGTGCAGTTCTGGTCGCCCACCCTCAGGAAAGATATTGAGAGGCTGGAGCGAGTGCAGGCGAGGGCCACAAAGTTAATCCCTTCCGTTAGGCATATGGGCTACAATCGACGGTTACACGCCCTGAACTTGTTTTCGCTTGAAACTCGGAGGCTACGCAGTCAACTGATTGAAGTTTTCAAGCTCTTACGCGGATTCAACGATGTCGATTTTAGAAGTATGTTTAGTTTAAATGATAACCCAACTCGCAACAATGGTTGGAAGTTGGATTTGAAACGGTTTAGGACTAGTGTGTGTGGGAATTACTTTACGTATAAGATCTGTGACACATGGAACAGGTTACCTTCGGAAGTTGTGAACAGTTCCTCTGTGGATCAGTTCAAGAAAAGGTTAGACCAAATTTTGCACACTGTTTGAGTGTGTAGAAAATTTTCCGTGGCACCCATTGCCATTGGTACCTCCTCGGTATGGGCCACAAGGCCTTTTGAGGTGCTTCTTTTCCTTGTAACTCCTTGTAACTCTCTCTCTCTCTCTCTCTCTCTCTCTCTCTCTCTCTCTCTCTCTCTCTCTCTCTCTCTCTCTCTCTCTCTCATCTCACACTGATAAATTAACTTTATACAATATAATCATACAGTCAGAGAAGCCTCCTTGTCAACTTTATTTTTCAACAACTATTGTTGAAGTTGAATTTTTAAATAAACTACCTCTCATTTTAAGGACAATTTCATTTATCATTAGAATTGTGATTTGGTTGGCCTGGTGAAAGAAATGGCCATATATATATATATATTATATATATATATATATATATCGACCCTTTCTTTTTCCTCTGTCTTTCCTCTCACTTTTTCTTTGTTTTTCCGCTGAGATATGCCCTTTTAAATAGAGGCGAATCGGTTCTTCCCGAACTTAAAAAAAAAAAAAAAAAAAATATATATATATTATATATATACAGGGTGGGCCGTAAGTTTCCATACATAGGAAAAATTAAACGTTTGTTTTTATGTTTCAGATACCCTAAGAATATGCGTTTGACGAAAGAGCAACGAATTGAAATCATACTGATGGCTGGGTCGGGAAGCAGTCGCATGGTTGCAATGAACTTTAACAGACAACATGGAACGAACATCACACACGACACTGTGGCAAAACTTATTAACAAGTTTCAGAAAACTGGAAATGTTGCAGATCAACCGCGAAGTGGTCCAAGACGTACAGCCACCGATGAAGACACAACAGCTACGATACTTACAGCGCTTACACGGAGTCCCAGAAAAAGTACACGACGGTTGTCTGCAGAAAGTGGTGTCAGCAGATCGAGTATCAGGCGCATTTTGAAAGCAAACAAATGGCATCCATACAAATTGCATATGGCACAGCATTTGAGTGAAGACGACCCGGATAGACGGATAGAATTCTGTGAATGGGCATTAACCAAAGTGAACGAGGATGCAAACTTTTCAACTAAGATCTTGTTTACTGATGAAGCAAATGTTTACGTCAATGGAGAGGTTAATCGGCAAAACATACGTTATTGGAGTAATGCTAACCCTAACTGGCTGAGTCCGACGAAGATGCAAGGTGCCGGTAAAGTGATGGTGTGGGCCAGGATATGGGGTGACAGAATTATTGGACCAATTTTTGTCAGTGGAAATCTTAATGCCGAAAGGTATCTTAACATGTTGCAAGAAGAGATTTTCCCATCCCTGCTAAACGAGGAAGGTAACTTCCCAGTTTACTTCCAGCAAGATGGAGCTCCACCTCATTATGGTCTTCACGTGCGTCGGTATTTGGATCAGCAGTTTCCGGATGCTTGGATTGGTCGGTGTGGTCCTGTGGAGTGGCCTCCCAGATCCCCAGATCTCACCCCCCTTGATTTCTATCTTTGGGGACACTTGAAGGCCATGGTGTATCAGGAAAAGATACGAGACATAAATCATCTAAAGGAATGTATCACCAACGCCATTACAAGCATAACGTCAACTGTGCTAATGCGTGTTCATCAACAGTGGGGAACACGTATTGAAATGTGTTTTCAAAACAATGGCAACCATGTAGAGCATATTATATAAATAAAAATGGTTGTCCATAAAAAAATGTTTATTTTTCCTATGTATGGAAACTTACGGCCCACCCTGTATATATATATATATATATATATATATATATATATATATATATATATATATATATACACACTTGATAAATGCAGCTTTATTACAACCAAAACATATAAACTTTCAAAGTTTGGAGACCAATTAAATGAATACAAATAAGTTTTTAAATAGTTTTACTTTCAAATGAAGAGCAAAATGAAGTGCTTCTGTGAAGGTTTCTGTGCACTGTGAACAGGCCCAGTTGCTGACAAAGGGAGGAGAGCAATTTGCAGTGGAATTGGAAGAGAAATTCTGTTTCGCTGGTGTTGTTTCTGTAAAAAAGATTGCATTAATTGTGACAATTCATTAGCATTATTATATCCAAAAAGTTAGGAGAATTTTAACATTCAGATCATTTCTGTTTTAAAATCTGTCTGTTTACTAATTATTAAAAATAATATAATAAAAAAAATTTACTGGTTACATTAATGGTTATACCAAACTGATAATATCAGTGAGCTTTATTTCAGGACTGTATCACAAGAAGAAATTTATAATATTAAAAACAATGATGTCTAAGTGTCAAAATTACTGATGGTGTCTGAACTTCCACTAGGGTGGAGTGAAAAAATCAAAAGTGCCAGGATCAAATCAAAATTGAGGGGGGTCTAGATAGTTATCTTTTGTCCAGGATTAAACTTTAAAACCAATTTTGGGTGGTTGCATACAAAACTGACTGCTACCAGCCAATTTATACAAATTGTATGTGTGTGCACAAGGGTAATTCTACGAGAAATAGACAAATGAAGTACATGGTAACCTCTTCAAAATTCATGAAACTTGGTGTGAGGGTTGGTTTAGGTCCAAATTACAAATTTCTGAATTTTTTTGAAAATTGGTCAAGTTGGTCAAATTTTATGGCTTGACCAAATTTGGTCAAATGAAAAAACCAATAATTTTCAAACGTAAATATCTCGGCTCCTAATTGTGGTAGTGTAGTAAGTCTTAAATGATAAAATATGTAAAATTAACTGTAGTTTCTAAATATGTATCATTTTGTTTTGGGGAACAAAAATAAAATTATGATTTTTTTTTTTTTTTTTTGCGATTTGGCAGCGAAGATATCATTTTTCGAAAAAAAGACCAGGAATAAAAAATGTTTATTTGATGTATGTACACCATAATAAGTAATAAAAAGTCAGCTTATCGACGATTATTATGAAAAAAAAATGACTAAAAAAAAAAATCCTCCAAATTTTAACAATTTTTTGCTTTCTTTCCAGATTTTCAGTATATACCTAATTTTCTAGTATACATAAATTTACCTAACCCTTAAAATGCCTCAAAACACAAAATTTTGTTGCGATCCTATGAAAAAACACAAGAAGAATTTTCTGTAACATCAAAAAAGTAAACTCTGCCATGGCAGCTACAAGCTATGGAATTTTGGAAGAAAATCAATTACTATGCAGCAATTGCTATGTCACAATTAAAAAGAAGCCAATTGTATTAGAACATGTTCAACGTTCATCCAGAGAGCCGGAACCTGCACCAATACCTGAGCCAGACATACTTAACGAAT